>PVKE010014501.1:0-34981 GCA_004027555.1 Craseonycteris thonglongyai | reverse complement strand
CATTATTTCAAATTAAGACATTAACACATATATGTTGTTACTATTCAGTGTGATAAGTATTGTTATGCATTATAGTATTTCAGTTAGTCCTCATAACAACCCTATTACACTCTAGAAAACTAAGTAAATTAATTGAAACATTATTCCTACTTCCACTCCATTTATTACAATGTTTTTCAATAACAGCAAGAAAATTAAACTGAAAATAAATACACCTGGATTTTATTTCTCGTCCAGCTGTCAAATCGGAATATATAGAAATTCTAAGTATTATTATATAATATATTATATAACTTATATTGTACATTATATAATCTATTACATATATATTAATATGTATATATTTATTATTATATAATATATAAATCAATTTTTTTTCTCTTAGGGCCTCAGTGTTCTAAAATATAATTTTAAAAAGGTATATTATGATCTGAGCTATCTACTAATATTCATTTTAACCTTCTTTCTTAATTAATACAGCTCCTGAATTTAGGTGGAATCATGATCATCAAGCTTTAAAGTGTGTTTTACATGTTATATCCAGATAGACATGTCCACATGACTAATGTAAGGCCAATAGGATTTGAGTAAATGTGGCATGTTTTACATCAGAGTCATCATAATAAATATGCTTTTCATCCTGATTTTCACTCTCCTGCTGACTTATATGTAGATGTGATACAAGTTCCCACCAGAGGCAGGACCCAGAAACAGAAATCATGTTAAGAATGAGAGAAGAAAAACAAAAACAAAAACAAAACAGAAATGAGATACATACTTTTGGATTGTTATAATAAAAGAAAAAGACAATTCTGTCATATAGAACTCAATGAATTTTAGTTGTGTTGTAATTGTTGTTGTTGTTATAGCCACTTTGATTACATCATTTTAAAAAAATAAAAATGGTATATATCTTTACTATCTCAGATCTCTGAAACAGTCTATGATCTTCTGTGACATCTGAACTTTTATGAAAATTGAAATAACTTGTCAACCTATACTTAACAATGACATAATGAGTATATGGTAGGAAAGCATAAATATTGGAAAGACAGTGAAGCTACCTACCGTGATAAGTGAAAATTTGGCATTAGGTCCACAGAAAGTTATTGACCTGTAGAATAAGAAAATTCATAAGTCAGCTCTGTATGATATACAATTAAAAATATATAAATTAAAGCCTAAAAATTTTTTATTAGAATTGTCATTTAATATTAGCCTGTATTATAGAATGCATTCATTTTCATTTCAACCAGTTTTAAGGTTGAAAATATACTCTAGTCTTAAATAAAGTGCTAAAATTATAGCAGTGAAATGTATAGTTTTTCGAAATGATTGACTACTCTATATAATTTAATTAGAGAAATAGACTTAATAGTTAACTTCCATAAGTTTATCATATGTCTAAAATACTTTGTAAAACTTAAATTTTATGATGATTACTTCCTACTTAGAAAACTTCCTAAAATTTCTTTGAAGGTTAATTTGATCTCTTGTTGGCTGAGCTCGAACTTTATGAGCAGAAGGTAAAATTTATGATGTGTTTAGTCTTCTCAATTTTGTGTTCAATCTAAAGTATAATAGGTTAAAACTAGGGCCCAAATATAACTAAAAGAAATTTTAAAATACCTAAATAAATGAAAATATATTCCATATTTATTGATCAGAAGATTTAATATGGTTAAGATGATTATAGTCCCCAAATTGATCCCTAAGTTCACTACAATCCTTATTAAAATCACAGATGGTTTCTTTGCATAAATTGATAAACTGATCCTAATATGCTCCTATGAAAATTCAAGGAACACAGAATAGCCAAAACACTTTTTCATAAAAAGCACAAAATTAGAGGACTCATCTTTTCTCATTTCAAAATTTAAAATAAAAATATTGTACTCAAGATAGTGTAACATTGGCAGAAGGATAGACACACAAATCAATGAAATATAATTTAAAGTTCAGGATAAACCCTAACATTTATGGTCATTAGATTTTTGAAAAGGATGCCAAAACTATTCAGTGGAAAAGGAACAGTCTTTCAACAAGATGCCCTGGGACAACTGGATATAAACACACACCAAAAAAAGCACAAAAGTTAACTCAAATGGATGAAATACCTAGACGTAAGAGCTAAAGCTATAAAGTCTTTAATTAAAACATATACATAAATCTTTGTGAACTTAAATTAGGCAATGATTTTTTAGATGTGACATCAAAAACACAAGCAACAACAACCACAAAAAAAATAGATAAAATGGACATCATCAAAATTTCTATTCTTCTTCAAAGAATACCATCAAAAAACTGGAAATAGAGTCCATGTAATGGAATAAATTTTTTTCAAATTTTATATCTGATAAAGAACTTGAGTCCATTGAGTCCAAAATAACTAAAAGAAATTATTAAATCTCAATAATAACATAAATGAGCCAATTAAATGGGCAAAATGTCTGAATAAGTAGCTCTGCAACGAAGACAATAAAAGATCAAAAAGTAGATGAAAAAATGAATGAACAGTATTATTAACCATCAAATAAATAAAATTGAAACTCTAAGATAATGTTTCTTATTCATTGGAGGGCCATAATTTAAAAAAATTATAGCAAGTGTTGACAAGAATGTGGTAATTTGAAATTCGCATACGCTGCTGATGGGAATGTAAAATGCTACTACCACTATGGAAAACAGTCTGGCAGTTTCTCAGATGGTTAAATAAATATACCCTCTTATAGGTACATAAGGACTGTCCAGAAAGTATCCAGCCATGTATTATGAAAAAAAGACACATTTATGATTGGATTTTTTTTTCCTGGACAACCTTCATATACTCAAGAGTAGAAAACATAAAAAATATTTCCATGCAAAATATATTTATATGCAAATGTTCATGCAGCGTTATTCCGAGGCCAAAAAGTGAAAATGACACAAATATTCAGTCAATTGATAAATAGATAAATAAAAGCTGGTAAATTCATAAAACAGAATATTACATAGCTAAAAAACAAATGATAGATATGCTAGTTTATACTACAGTGTGCATAAATTCTTAAAATATTATGTGAAATAAGTCAGTCACTAATCACCACATACTGTATGATCATTGTATGAAAGAAATGTCCATAATAGTTAAATCTATAGTGACAGCAAACAAATTACTGTAGTGGTTGTCTGGTGCTAGGGTGGATGCTAGGACCAGGAAGTGGTGGCTAAGGGAAAATGAACAAAATAATGAAAATATTTTAAAATTTTGATGATGAACAAACATTTCTATCAGTGTATAAAAACCATTAGATTGTGCATTTTAAACAAGTATGTCTTTTAATAGAAATATGTTTTTATTTGCCTTGGACAAATACTTAGAAATTAAATTTTAAGCATTTGAACTAATATAATAGTAATGGAATCACATTATTCTGCAGAAATTTTTTTCTTATGGCAGAAATTAGGATCCTAACATTATCAGATGCACAACGTTCCACTGTAGTATTAGACAATTACTCATTGCTAGCTGGTATGAGTCTAGCTGACCCCAAAAATCTGTGACAATAGAGACAAAAAAGTCATCTAATTGAATCTTGTTAAAGAGATGATTTTTTTTATAAATACAAGATAAGTGCTATCATTTTAAAAATAAATTTGATTATGTTCTTATTTCAAGAAATCTTATAATGTTTCCTATTGGTATAGCAAAGAAATTTCTCAATTAATATTCTGACAATGATAAGAAGAAGATCAAAGGTCTTAGTACAGGCACAAAATATATGAACCCTGTGACTAAATATTTGACATGAGCACTAAGACTGATACTATATTTTAATTATGTCTAATTTTAATGCACAACACAAATAAATGTTTATATTTTTAAATGCCCTGCATCTGCTCATACTGAGTCAATAACAGTTGATTTAATATTTTCTTCATAATTATCATGGAATTAAATAACACTTATCTGTTTGTTCAGTTTTTTTGCAAGTGACCTCACATTTGCTAGTCTTCACATGCTTTCAATATATTGTCAATCTTTTTTACTTAGACAAAGTGAGTAAATAAATAATTTAACAAATTTTACTGACACATTTTATTTGCCTGTTACCTCTATGACTAGATAATAAAATAATAGTTGAAATCTCATAGTGAGTAACACAGGATTCAATATAATCTGAAACCTATTTTTATTTCCAAAAAAAAATGACTTCATTTGAAATATATAGAATACGTAAAACTCAACAATAAGAAAATACACAACCCAATTAAAAAATGAGCCAAAGTCTTTAACAGATACCTCACCAAAGAAGATATGTAGATGGCAAATGAGTATATGAAAAGATGTTCCATATGTTACCTGAGAAATGCAAATTAAGACATCAACGCACCCACTAGAACATCCAAAATTCAAAGATTTATTATTTTTTTAATTGTTTTTGACAGGGAAAGAGATACAGAGACAGAGATAGAGAGAAGGGGGAGGGCCCAGAACAGTCTCCATAGTTGCACATCATTGGTTTTTCCACATAGTTTCAGTCCACAGGTGGGAGTGGGGCTGCACAGGGCAGGAACTGGGCCGGGGTCTTCACTCCGGTGAGAACTGAACAGAGGGCACTCCCCAGTTCAGCATATGGGTCCACATGGGCCGGGATTCGATCCTCGGTTCCAGGGGCTGCAAAGTGAGCACTTAACCCACTGAGCCATCCTGGCTTCCCCTTAGGTGTGAGGAGGAGGCAGGAAAAGGTGACCCTTGGCCTGCCAACCCTGCCCACGGGGGGCAGCATCAGGCCTGCCCACTCACCCAAAATTCAAAACACTGATGACACTAAATGCTGGTGAGGATGTAGAGTAGCAGGAACTCTCATTCATTGGTGGTGGGAGTGCAAAATGGGACAACCATATTGGAAGACAATTTGGCAGTTTTTTAATAAAACTTAACATGATCTTCACATATAATCCAACAATTGAACTACCTAGTATTTACCCGAAGGCATTGAAAACTTATGCCCACACATAAATCTGCATATATATATGTGTAACACAGCTTTATTTGCAATTGGCAAAGCTTGGAAGCAGCCAAGATATCCTTCAGTAAGTGGGAAAAAAAGCTAACACTAAGTGAATGGATAAATTGATACAATAAGATAATGTAATACTATTTAGTACTAAAAAGAAATGAGTTACTGGGTCATGAAAAGACATAGAGGAACTTAAATGCGTATTACTAAGTAAAAAAATAAATAAAGGAAAATCTGAAACTGTACAGTTCCAAGTACTCATATATAACATTCTGAAATAAGCAGAACCATGGAACTGTAAGACGATCAGTGGTTGCCATATGTCAGAGGAGAGGGAGGGAGAATAGGTGAAGCACAGAGGATTTTTAGGGCAGTGAAACAACACCATTGTATGATTCTATAATGCTGAATACTGTCATTTGATTTTTGTCAAACCCATAGAATATACACCAAGATTGAACTCTGATGTAAACTATGAACTTTGGATAATAAAGCTGTGTCAACTGTAACAAACAGACCACTCTAATGGGGAATGTTAGGGGAATCTCATTTGAATTTTACATATGCATATAGCCTCCCCTATTATCATGTGGGAAATCCCTGTACTTTCCTCCCCATTTTGTAGTACTTAAAACTTCTCTAGAAAATAAAGATTATTTTTATAAGTTCTCAAATGAAAATGCTTTCTTTAAAAAAAAAAAAGAGTCACTTTATAAGCTATATTACAAGAAGATAACATGATGAATTTTTCTCTTAGTTCTGTATGAGTTCTAATAGTCAGGGTAGAGAAAGCCACATATTAGACATTCATTTATTTCATCTATTACAACTGAAAAAAGTTAGCACTAGAGCAGTTACTAAATGTAGTCCCAGCAAATTCCCTGAGCTTAGGCAATAAGCCATTCAAATAAAGGGAGAACAAACCTGAAATGGTTGTTAGGATGCTTTCTAGCTATGGGTCAAAATGACTTTTTGATTTTTCTTAGTCTGTCAATACAGTGTCAAATTAAAAAAAGAATTTATGGGGAAGTATAAATTTTGTTAAAAATGTCTCATAAGAAATGATGAAGCTTTTTCAGTCAATCCAAAAGATTGTAATAAAATAATCAGCTTGCAAACCTTAAATTCAACACTTTCTCCTGATTAGATTTAGAAAATGTATTAATACCTGCCCAACTGGCCATTATTTCCAACCCTCATGACAGTTATTTCTTCTATTTTTATCCATATATTCATTATCCACTAATTTACAAATCGGTTTTACAACATATAGCAAGCCCCAAAATAGAAGAAAATATATAAATATGTTAGAATATAAATCAACCCAATACAAACATTAATTCTACAAAGTTATGACTCATAGATAAGCTGAAAAAAATAAGAATAACATAAAGAGATACATTACTAAGTTAAGGCAATAAATTGAGAACATTTTCATAAAGTAAATGAGATATTAGAAAATGAAAACTGAATCACTGACATAGTTAAAACGTGTTGAGAAGATTATATTGAGTGAAAAAAAATGATTAAAGTATTTAGGACAACAATAAGGAAAAAGACTTTCTAAAATAGGGATAAGTATTCCTGTAATTAAAATCAGTAAATTGGGTAAAATACATTGAAATATGTATTTTTTAAATTTTTAAAATAGTTTGAAAAGCTTTATATGTTCCAGGCAAAATGGATGTAGAATAATTTACACTAAGACCCTAACTTATATTTCAATTTTATAATAAAGAAATTATTTTTATCCACCCAGAAATAAGAACCAATAATCTACTATTAATTGAAAACAGAAAAACTAATTTACATCATCATTAAAAACAACATTAAAAATTGGAACGAATATAGCAACATTAACAAAAGTATCAGAGTAGCAAAATTGAATTGACAGTATTATGTACACCAATTCTTTTACTTTTAAAGGCAGTGGGCATACATTATAGAACATAAGAATTAAAGATAAAAGCAGTGGTGTTCTTCAAAATTATTAGTAAATTATGACATCACACAGATACACAGAGAAAGCACTACAGTGTACAGTCATAATTTTCCTGTAGCTAACATAATATATCAGACTCCATTTCAATTTCAACCTTTTCCTCAATATAGTCCCTCAGTTCTGGAACCCAGAGAGGATTCACCTGAATTTTCATGGACCATAATTGTGAACGTGTTAAGTGAAAGCAAGTCGCCTTTGCTGAAATCTCTCACAAGGAGTGAAAGGAAAGCACATATTCTCTGGCAAGAGCCTGATGAAGATGCAGACACCCCAGTGCAGTATCAGTAGCTGTGAAAAAATCCAACTGAGAGAGTGGAGTAGGAAGAAGCCAGGGTTCAGCAATTTGAAAACATGAGTGAAAAATCATAGTAATAGAATTGAACTTAGAAAACTTGCAATTTAACCAGTAGGGTTTTGTTGATGGTTTTTTTTGTTTGTTTGTTTTTGTTTTTAATCAGTTGACAGAGTTTTAGCTGCAGAACTGTTAAATTTTAACCCACTTGGCAATTTTATGGTTTCATACGGCTAAAAGTTAATATTTTCCCTTTGTCCAGGTGCTTCATTTTACTTGAGAGAGATATTGAAGAAAGCAGGTGATTGACTAATAACACAAAGTTAATTTTAAGTAGCAATTACATGTAACTATATTTAGTGTGAATTAAAAATATATAATAAAAAAATAATATAAAATAATATGTATAGCAACGCATAATATATAATTATTTATATGCATACATGTGTGATCTGTTTAATTTTTTTAAAGAATCATTTTATTGTTTTGACAGAGAGACAGAGACAAGGGGAGAGAGCCCAGAGCAGTTTCCATAGTTGTGTGCCAATAGTTTTCAACAGTTTCACTCCACACAGACAGACAGGGGACCGCGCAGGGCAGGGTCTGGGCTGGGGGCCTCCCAAATGAGAGGCATGCCCTCATGCGCTTGGGGGTGAACCTGAGGCCTCCAACATGGGAAGCTCACCCTGGTGAAAACTGAATTGGGGACCTCCCACATAGGAAGCACACCCTAGTTCCACATATGGGTCTGAACTGGCTGGGGCCGGGACTCAATCCTTGGACTCCGGGGCTGCAAGGCGAGCACTTAACCTGTTGAGCTGTCCCAGCATCCTGAACTTTTCACTTTCAGAAAAGTCTTGCAGAGGAAGTAAATCATAAATGGAGAAAAAAAAAACACAAATTGTATTCACTGCCATTAATAAAGAATAAATAAAGATGGTGAAAACGTCAGCATGATCACATTTGACTAAGGAACCAAACAAAAAAGAAGCAATGAGAGGACTTTTTCAGTAGACCTAGAATGAAGGGTAATATTTCATATAGGTGGTAATACAGGGGAATAAAAATGTCAGAAAAGATAAAGTAATACCAAAAGCCAAAAACTATGTTAAGAAATTAGAGAAAGTCAGAAATTTCTGAGTAAATTAAAAATAATAAATTATATAATTGAATATTTGGAAAAAATAAATGTCAGGTGGTACATTTAAAAAAAAACAAAAACTGGGGGAAGCCAGGATGACTCAGTGAGTTAAGCGCATGCTTTGCAGCCCCAGGGTCTGAGGATCAAGTCCCGGTCCCAGCCTGTGCGGGCCCATATGCTGAATTGGTGTGTGCTTTACATGTGGGAGGCCCCCAGTTCAGTTCTTGCAGGTACCAGCTTCCCATATGGGAGGCCCCTGGCCTGGTTCCTCCCTTCACTGCCCCCACCCACCTATGTGGAAGGAAACCATGTCAAAAACTGATAACATACAACTATGGAGACTGCTCTGGGCCCTCCCCACTTCTCTCTGTCTCTCAGTCAAAAACAAAACAAAACAAAACAACCACCAAAAAACAATAAAATAAAATTTAAAAAATTGGAATGAATTCTAAGACTGAAATTTTGAGTGTGATAGAAAACAGATTATTTTACAGGAATAAAGGCCCTTGTGTAATGTGGCTTCTTAAAGGGGAAAATTAAAAAAAAACACAAAACAATTATGCGAGCTAGCAAAAGTAATTTTTAAAAAGTTATCTTTCTTTGGAAATTTGTGATGTTAGTATAACTGCTGATGCTGAAGAGCTTTTGATTTAAAAATAATAGGACTAAGTTTTAGAGTTAAAATGGTGGTTATCCAGGGAGTCGTCTACTATTGGAGTATGTAAGTGGAACTTTAAACCTCTGACTTGACCTTGTTTTCTTTAATTGGGGTTCAAATTAATTCAGGAGTTAATTTGACAAAATATGTGTATGGTTTAGTATTCAAATGTTGTACAAGGCATGAAATAAATATATGCTGGTTGTTGTTAATTTAATTTAATTCACTTAATGATAAGCATCAGGTATGCTACAGAGGGGTGCCCTAACTATACTGGAAATGACAGCAGGTTGTCTCAGCTGGAAAATTATGTGATATAAGAGTTAAGGACCTTTTCAATTACTCATTGGCATTCTTCTTTGAGCTGATAATTCATTCACATAGTACAACACTACAATAAGCATTTATTTTTTTTTATAAATATACTATTTCTAGGTTTATATATATTAAAAGTTATTTAAAAAATCCATCATCAAGGCTTGTTAGATTGGCATGTTGGAAACATTGAAAGTAATTTTCTTCCCTAACTAGTGAACATGCTTTCTTCTATTTTGTGACTAAGGAAAATTAAAGTGGCAGGATAACTCAACCATTAAATCTAAGACTCTTTCTATGTACATTATTTTGTATCCAGAATTTTGATTATACTCTAAATGTAGTAGTATGAAACTGCAATGAAAGTTTGGATTCATTTTTGATAAGGTCAACCAATGTAATATGAGTTATGTTATTACTCATTATAAGTTATATTTATGCTTTAGTTTGAGGAACCACACAAAACATTTTATTCCTTTTCACATTTGATTTGACTTTATTTTAAATTTTGTGAAGTAAGTAGTAGATTCATGTAATAAAAAAGTAATCAAACAGCACATAATAGTATATGGTAAAAATATATTCTTCATCTCAAATTTGTTTTCAAGGCTCACTATCTCCAGTTTCAAGTTTCTATTTTGTTTATTTGGTAATAAAATGTAGCAATCAAAACATACCGGTACTCTCTCTCTCTCTCTCTCTCTCTCTCTCTCTCTCTCTGTCTCTGTCTCTGTCTTTGTCTCTCTTCCTTTCAGTACATCATGGAAATTTTTCCACATAAGTACTTGAAAATCTGTCTCTGTTTTCAAAGTCTAAAAAGTATTCCATTGTATGGAGGAATCATTATTTATATAACCAGTTTTCTAGAAAAAAAAATTTTTTAACTGAATAAATTGAGAACATACTTCAACCTCTTCAGTGTAAGTTTTATATAATGCACATCATCTTAGATGCTTTTTGTAAATACACATGTTAACCTATGCTTATTTTCTATAAAGTAAATTATCTAATTCTTCCATTGACAATTATAGATTTTATCTTCACCCACCAGAGTAGTTCACTTAAAAATGTTAAAATCACAGAGCTGTAGTAGGGTCCAGAGAGATTATCTCTAGTCTGGTGACTTCCAAAATGCATTTTTGGGCATTTAGGAAAATTTGAATTAAACAAATAATGTGCATTCCAATGCCTCTCCTGGATGATGTTTCTCTTCTAAATCAAAGCTAGAAAATGATTAAGTGATTATTTTGTCAGTCCTCTTAAAACTGTTATTCAAATTGTACCATTCTAGATACATAGGAAAAAATGTTAATGCATTAATGTAATGCTTTGCATAAAGGCTTAATTCTTACCAAGAAGCTTGAAAAAACATGCAACTATCATGCACATTATAAGTTGTAGGAGAGATAATAAATGTTGAGTTTTCTTTCCCTAGGGTTATCTTCTGAATATAATCAATTTTCATACAAATAATATCAAAAAGCAGCCTGAGGAAAGAAAGCAAATCACCCAAATTTATTTAACATTATTTCTAATTTCCCAATTTCACTGGATGGATATTTCAAATCTACGTTTTACTAATAATAACCATTAAAAAATGAGATTCATAGAAACCATTTTCTCCAAGGCCACACTTAATAGGCACAAAAACAAAGATTCAAATTTGAAATGTGTCTCTAACATGCAAAAAGATCTTTAAGGCCTCCTTTAAAGATGAAGAAGCATTGACAGTGTGACATAGCTAACTCACAGCAGCAAAAATTTCCATAGCCAAGGTTCATACTTAAGTTTTCTTCATCTTTAAAATTTTGAATTTTATTTTATCACAAAGAACTAATAAATTATAAAATACATCTCTTCACTGAAATGCAACTATTGATCAAAACATAAAATAAAATTTGATAAAATTTATATAAAAATCACTACTGCTTTTTAATGAAAATCCTGTTGTATACCCACCATCATTAGTAGTGTGTGCATTCTCTGGAGTGCATTGTTGCTTGTGTGTTATCTTTTCTTTCATGTCCTCTCTTTAAGCTTCCTGTTATCATTTTATCTAACACATTTAAATTCATCAAAATGTGCTCCTTTACATTTTTGAAACAGGATTTAGTGAGACTACAAATGAGAGCCAGAAATACAGCATATGCTTAAATTCTGAGTATCATTATTTTTTATTTTTCCAGTAAGATTTATTATTTTCTATCCTAGGCCTTCTCTAAATTTTGATCCCTATAAGATTTTGTTACCCATTGGATAATTCAGGAAAATTTAACACACAATTTGTGCTTCCTTTTCTCTATAAAAATTGTGAAAGAAATCAGGTCACACTGAGCAGACTGACTTTGAGTTAACAAATTTGCTTTACCTTTTATTTTTAAACATTATAATGTATTTTGCATAAATTAAATGGTTTTGCATGTAATTTCAATTTTGCTTTATAAAAATGGTTATATAAGATGAAAAAATCAGGTATTTGCAATATATGCCTACATGGACTTATAAAAAGGGATGTGTATTTATGAATTGCCTATAGTTATTTTAAGGCAATTTTTTTTTTTAACTGAACTGGGGGCCTCATCGCATTCGGAAAGCACAGCTCAGTTCAGAATGTGGGCCCGCCTGGGCCAGAGCCGGGATTCAAGCCATGGTCCTTGGGGCTTCAAAGCGAGCGCTTAACCCACTGAGCCATCCCGGCTTTCCCATGAATTGCCTGTAGTTATTGATGATAGGCATATTTGTCCTTCACTACCCAAGATAATGCAGGGTTTCAAACTCTTCAGTAAAAGTTTTAAAATCTAATATAAATAATTTCTTTTCAAATTAAATCTTTAATGAAAGAGAACAGATGGATATTTGCATATAATTTAAATAAAATGCATTTCAAATTCCTATAACAATATATTCAATACAAAAATTAAAAGGCAAGAGAAAGTGTGCATAATTTATCATAGTAAATTGTGTATAAAATTACTATTAAATACCCAAAGTTCTTTTAGCTTTTATCTGACAGTAGAAGCTTATAACTAGCATGGCATAAACTAAGCTAATGTCTATACTGCAATTCACATAATTTTTTAAATGAGCCAGAATAACATTTAAGTTA
Source organism: Craseonycteris thonglongyai (assembly GCA_004027555.1). Taxonomy (NCBI): domain Eukaryota; kingdom Metazoa; phylum Chordata; class Mammalia; order Chiroptera; family Craseonycteridae; genus Craseonycteris; species Craseonycteris thonglongyai. Next base: position 22,464 of record PVKE010014501.1, on the reverse strand, counting down.
GTAATAAGTTTATAGTCATTGTTTAAATTTCCAAACTGTCCAAAAACAAAATAAAACAAAACAAAACATATATATGCAAAACTAAACTAAGTTTTATTTATATTTTAAAATTTATATTATAAAGTGATAACAGGAAAACTCAAAGCAATATGTCATGTAATTAGAAAGTAAAATGAACATAAAATATCTTGTAAGTGTAAAGTATTTAAAAAACAGATAAACAAGCAAAGAAATAAAAAGTAAATCCCTTTAACTCTTATTCAGAGAGAATCTCAAATGTGATATGTCAAAAAAAATTATGGGTAAAATGATATTTGTTACAAACTAACAGACACAGCCAAAGAAACTAAGAAAGGTAAGTGTGTTGTCTGAAATCCTTGCTAATACAGTGTTCCCTCGCCATTTCGCGCTTCATGGTTTGCGGCTTCAGTGCTTCGCGGGTTTTCCCAAAATATTCATCAAAATATAAAAATGAAAAAATACAGCCATGTCGGCAGCCACATGGCGGAAAGGAGCGTTGTTTCACGTGGATGCGCGAGAGAGAAGGATCCCTGCGTGTCAAACAAAGAGATGAGCTGACTCAGAGTCCATCCCACGGGCTCTCATAAAGGCGCGGGACTGGTTTCCGGGGCGACATCGACCCATGAGAGACCGAGTGGATTGATCCCTGTGAGCTGATTGTCTGCGCATCATCGCAGCCTCACCTAGCATCCTCTCTTGTTGTATCTCGCCAGTCTTGTCCATGATGTTGACTGTCTCGCATCCTGTATTTTAGTGTTGTGTTGGCGATACCTTGTTTTGTTGAAGCGATCACATTTTTATTAATGAAGCCCTTATAATGCCGCCTAAGCGCTGTGCCCCTGCGAAAGCTTCCTCCGGGGCGCCCAAGAGGAAGAAGATGATGACCATCAGCGAAAAAGTGAAACTTTTAGATAGGATCAAAGAGGGCAGAAGTGATGCATCTGTGGCACGCCATGACGGGGTGAATGAAGCTACAGTGCGGTCCATCAAGAGAGAGGAAGCAAACATCCACAAAACTGCTTCAATAACCTTCAATAAAGAAGCGAAACATGTGGTAACTCCACGTCATAACAGAATTGTGAACATGGAAGCTGCACTGGCATTGTGGATGGCTGATGGCAGGAAAAAGACAGTGAGTTTGGACACTAATATGATCAGGACAAAGGCCAAAGCTCTCTACGACCAAATCTTGCCCGATGACGACAATGAAGAGGCTGAAGAAGGTGCTGACGAACCTCAAGCCAGTGCTAGCGCTGCCAGGAGGGATTCGCCTCCTCGAGGACGAGGCTTGTCAGCCAGCAAAGGCTGATTCGAAAAATTTCAAAAAAGATACGGCCTCAGAAACGTGCTTCTGTATGGTGAGGCTTCCTCTGCTGACAACGATGCTGCTTGTCGTTACGTGGAGGAAAAGTTTCCTAACCTCATCCGTGAGGGAGGCCACCCCTCCCTCACTGAAAACCAAGAGGAAGATGAAGGAGAAACTGAAAAGCGTGGCCTTACCCTGGAGAATCTGCAACAATTGTGCAACATGGCAAGAGCGATGCAACAATTTGCACAAGACATGGACGACAATAGGGTTCAAGCTGTCGAGTTCAGCCATCGCGTTGATGGGGTTATGTCCTCGTACAGGGGAATTTTGAAGGAAAAGAAAAAACAAAGACAACAACGACCCATCACCATGTTTCTCTCCAAGGTAAAGCCCCCGGCTCTCCCGTCAGCGCCTCCAGCAGGAGAGTCTCCGAGGGAGCCTAAGGCTTCTACGAGTCACGTGAGCGCCTCTCCTCCGCCACCCACACAAGACTCTTCGCCTCTCTCAGAGAGCAATGCTGATTCATGTTTATTACTGTATAAGGTTTTGTAATTAACCTTATTCATTAGCACTGACACGTTTAAGTAAATACGTATACTGTTGTAATTTTTGTCTGAAATGAGTAAAGTATGAATACTGTTTACATATTTAAAACATTCTTGTACCCGCATACACGAACATTCCTAGGGGCAAATCCTACTTCGCGGTTTTTCAGCTTTTGCGGAAGGTTCTGGTCCCCATTAACCGCGAAAAACGAGGGATCACTGTACTGACAAGGGAGCAAAGAACACTTAATGGGAAAATGATAGTCACTTCAAATAAATGGTAATGTTGGAATGTAAACCTATAAATCATTTAGAAGTAAAAATAGGAGAAAATTATCAGAACCTAAGGTTTGGTAGAGAATTCTTAGACATAACACCAAGTATAAGTTCCCTACCCCCCCCCAAAAAGAAAAAAACAAAGATAAACTGGACTTTAATAAAATTAAAAATCTTTGCTCTCCTTTTAAGAAAATGGAAAGATGGGCTGCATATTTCTGACATAGTTTATTTATACAAAGAAAATATCACTGACCAGATACTTTGGCAAATATAGATGGCAAATGTACATTTAAAAAAAAGACGTTCAGCATCATTAGCCAGAAGAGAAGCACCCATTAAGGCCACAATGAGATATTACTGCCCATGTATTAGAATGGATACAATAAATATATAATGATAATACAAAATGCTGCAGAGATACAGAGAAACTGGATCTCTCATACAAGAAGCAAAGCTGGAAATGTAGGTTAAGTTATATACTGTATATCAGACAGTAGAGAGCCATATGTAGTACAGGTTTTAAAATAAGAGGGATATGATTAAGTCAGTATTTTAAGGGAAAAAAATGGTGTTACAATAAAAGATTAATTGGAAAGAAAGATACTAAAATCAAAGCAACAAGTTAAGAGGTGGTTATACCAGTAGGCCAAATTATAGGAAATAAGAGCAATTAGGAGAACAGGGAAAATATATGGGAGAAATATGGAACCCTATGTAACAATTTTGCATATGAAATGGAATATAATTGAGTAAAGTAGGCTAAATATATGATTGTATACTTTGCAGTAGCAGCTGTAGCTGTAAACCAGATGAACTCTGAGAGATTATGGAATCATGTATAAGAATAAGCTTATTATACTAAATATTGGGAGAAGGGACACTGGAAGAGGATGGAAAAGGATTTACTGGGAAAAAGGAAGAGGATCAAAATTAAGAGTCAACAAATATTTGCTCAGTTAACTTGACTTTATTCATTGCATTTTTTTCACTGAGAAAGTAGCAGGGTGAAGAAGAGAGGGGCCTCTAGAGAAGAAGGGTGCCCAGAGTAGCCTTAAATAAGCGGGCAGGCACCTCACAGATCTCCCTTTTGTTGCAACCAGAAAGCCAGGGGAAGCTGACGTGGGTAGATATAGCTACCGCTGATGGACTGAAACTGACAAGAACAGAAACACTGCAGCCTGGTAGATGTGGATAATTAGTGGTAATGGGCTGTGATTGACAGGGGAAGAGAGACCCTGCTGTCAATTACTGGCAAAGATATAAATACAGAATGAAGGTGGAGAAAAAGGGGGCTTTTGGAACCCAGATGTATTTTCAGTCTGCAGGCTGCAGGCAGGTAGGCCCATCAAGAACAGCAGTGGTGGGGAAGCCCGGATGGCTCAGTGGGTTAAGCGCTCACTTTGCAGTGACGGGGACCGGGGATCCTGGTCCCGGTCCATGCAGAACCATGTGCTGGGCTGGGAGCTCCCGCAGTTCAGTTCTCTCTCTCTCTCTCTCTCTCTCTCTCTCTCTCTCTCTCTCTCTCTCTCTCTCTCTCTCTGTCAAAATAAGTGAATAAATAAAAATATATATTTTTTTAAATCATTTAAAAAAAAACAGCAGTGGATCAAGCCTAGCCCTGGGAGCAGAGTCAAAGATAATAAGCAGACAGCTGGCAGTGAAGGAGCTCAGCAGTGGGATCCTTGGGTTGGAAGACCAGAGATGGCCCCTCTGTTTCTGTGGAAGTCTGAGACCCACCTGAAGGACTAATCATCAGGTGCCATTGTTTCCCAGAGAACAGTGAGTAGAGAAAGGGCAGAAACGGGTCTTCCCTTTCCGCTTGGATCTGTTTGGACTTTGCTTTCTGCTGCCTCAAAGATCTGCATGCAAGATCATTCTGCGGCCTCCAGTCTGCTCCAAAAGGACAGTATTGTTAAAAGGGAGAAGGGCTCCGAGTGCAATCTAGAACAGGTCTGGGGGTGCAGCAGGGTTATTCCTCCTTGCATGTTGTATGTAGCTCTGAAATAAAGACCCCTTTCCTTTCTTCCATTCAACCTACGCCTTCTCAGATAACAGGTGCGCTTGTAATAAACACTTATTCTATGACCCAACATCTGTGTCAGTCTATTGGCTGAAAGGTGCAAGCAGCATGAGCCTGGGCCCTATTTCCCTCCAGTAACAAGAACACCAGTGAATGCTTTATTATCTCTCCCCACAGGAGCCAATGTTTGCACTGTGAAAATTACATTAAAATTATAATAAGCATGATATATATTAAAATAGAAAAATCAATAAAGTTTTCATGGATTAAAAAAGTTGTTAATGCCTGTGCTGAAAGGTAGGAAGTTAAAAGAAAAAATAGAATGGAATTGACATTTAAATAAATCTGCATGAAAGATTTCAAGTTTTATTATACTTAGTCTTTGCAACTATTAAACCATCATTTACATAAATTTTAATTACCCAAATTTCTAGAGCTCCAGATATTGCAGTAACAACACATATATTTGTATGTGAAAAATAATAGTTTGACTTATATTCTATATTAATTGAAAATAATTAGAAGAAAACTATATATATATATATATATATATATATATATATTATAGAAGCAATTATATCTTGGGAATTTATAGGCCAAATTCTACCTCAGCTTATTTATACACACTCATTAAAGCATTAGTGTGTTAACTGTGGCATGTAGATGAACTTGAATTAAAACTAATGAACCAAACAAGAACCACAAGCTGAAAGAGAGAAAATATTTCTTGCTTCTATCTTGCTGACAAGCAAAAACAAATCACTTAATGCCTTGGAAATCCCTCTTCATCCAAAAATCAATTTGCCATAGCTTCTGAAAGCATATTTTTATGCAATCAAACTAAAATGATTAAGTTCATTTCAAAAAATAATTTCTTCACTCCCATATGCAGCATAGTATTCAACTTCAAATAGATGGAAAATAAGTATCTGAAATACCTGAATCCTAAAAGCCACTTCTTTGAATTCCATTGAGCAAAGAAAATTATTTTTTCTCTCATTATATCTCCACATTCTAATTTTAATTTTTTTGACTTGTCAGGAAGGAAAAAAACAAAACAAAATACAAGTATCTAAGAAGTAGCCTTAAACAAAATACCGGTATGCAGTGGTGCTGTATTCAGTCCTCAGAAAGTAGGCATTGATCCTACTTTAGCTATCAGAAATGTATAAGAATGATGACAGATCATGTACTTAAGTGTAGGAGATATCAGGTGGCATGGAATAAAGAAAGAATGAACAATTCACTTTCAAGCACTGATTTTTTCCCAACACATCCTTTATTAGAAAAGAGAAAAGGAAAAAATGAAGAGTTTCAGCTATAACTTGTGGAGTTCAAGCCCATGATCCCTGGGATCTGTGTTTGTTCCCCATTCTGAAGCAGTGACATGAGAGAGAAAAAGCTACAAGGGGAATTCTAAGGAAATGAAATCTCCAATCACCCTCCACATTACTTTCAGCCAGGGAAACCTCAGAGTACAGTTTAAAAGGCTCATGAACAATCATAGTTATATCTAGAAGCATGTCCACAACATGAAGCTCTACCCCCTCCTCCCATAGCTGGAAAAAACAAACAAACAAACAAACGTTATTAAAGAATGTGTGAATATCTCCATCACTTTGGATTTGATCTATAGCACATCATGACCTGAAGCATTCGTTCACCTACTTCACTATTCTGGCCCTGGAGAACATTGCTCCACATTTCTTTTTCTATTATCAAAGACAGTGCCTGCATCCAGATGCTGTGAGAGTTTGTGGTTTCTGAATCTGCTGCTGTCAAAGATGAACTTAGATAACCTGGACTGAATGGTGGATTTGAGTATTTCAGTAGCAGAAAGGGCAAATTAAAAATCCTTTCTCTTAGGGTAAATACAGTAGAAACTTGCAGGAAAATGTATCATTTTTTAGTGATACCTTATGTCATTTTTTTTAATTTTCTTTTTTATAATATAATTTGTGGCTTATTTTTAATAATTTGACAGAAATTAGTCACAAATTTTTTTTCATTATTATGGAGGCAGTTTTCTCAAGCTATTTAGACGTATAGAGGTTGGTTTATTTAAGAATGTATTGCCTTGATTTGTAATTTCTAATAGGCATAGGGTTTGGGCTTCCATTGTCACAGTTATCAATGATCTTTATAGTGCCAGATCCAATGGCATTGTTCAACTTCCTTTTACACAATTAGTCAGCCACATTTAACACAACTTTCTTTCTTCAAACACTGTTCATAGAGAACATCAGGACTTCCTTTTGTCTGTTCTCTCTGGCTTCAAGACCTCAGTTTCCTTTGGTTGTCAACACTTAGTCCCCAAGCCACTCAACATGGTTTTGTTCCACACAGGTGGGTGGGGGCCACACTGGGCGGAAAATGGGCTAGGGGCTTCCCAAATGAAAGGCATGCCCCTTTGAGTCAGGGCCCAAACCAGGGGGTGAGAACCAAACTGGGAGCTTCCCGCATGAGAAGCACACCTCAGCTCAGCATATGGGTCTGCACAGGCCAGGATTTGATCCTCAATCCCTGGGGCTGCAAAGTGAGCACTAAAAGCACTGAGCCATCACAGCTTCCCCTAAAATATTTATATGTTAAGTGACCATGTAAACATTCAAAAGCATTTGAATAATTTTCCTAATTTGTTTTCCATTGAAGGACATGAGATGTTAATTGTAATATGCCTGATGAGAACACAAGTACATTTACACTCAGAGATCACAGTTTATGGCACTTAATAGTAAATTCGTTATAAAGGGTGTCCCAAAATTTACACAATATTTTAATTTTGCATCATTTGCGTGGTAAAGTGTTGCCAATGGAAAAAAAAGACAGTGTGACAGATGACAGTTCGGGATTATTAAAAATGGAGCGCTACATGAAAGAACAATGCATTTTCGTTGTTGAGCAATGAAAATTTACAATTTTTAAGTATAAACCTGTGTTTTCTAACAAAATTACGTTTTGCGTGAATTTTGGGACACCCTTTATACTATTTAAAATAGAAAAACTATCATTCAACATATAACATACTTACATTTTACAAGCTTTTTTCAAGTACTATGCAAATCTCTCTATAAACTAAAACTATTCTCAAGTACAACATTTTTAAGCACTGCTTTTATTTTTTAACATATTATTGCTAGAAATACTTAGTATTTTACAGAGGCTTCTATTTTACTGATATGCAGAATATAAGTAGAATTTGGTGTTATAATAATCAAACCAAACTCATTATGTAACTTTGACTTTTCTACCTTAATTTTTTTGAGCTTTAACATTCTCTTCTAAAGGAATTTAGCAATAATGACCACCCAACTAAGTTCTAAATCAAACCTGAAGAGGGATTGGAACGAAGCAAAGCCATACACAAGTAATCCTACCTCTCTCCAGGTTTTCATCTGCAGGGACCCATAGCATGCTTGTCATTGTAGGAACATATTATTTTCTTTATTGTAATAGTTTTGAGTTAGAAAATACATAAAAGGAAGTGTATAATATCATCATTGCCATGAAAGAATATTGGGACATCCAATTGAAATCAATTTAAGTTTAGGTGCAGTTATTTATTATATATTAGTGCAATGTTCTTGATTTTTAATGGTGCATATATATCTATATAGATATATATGCTGATTAAGGTGTAATATTACAAAAATATAGAAAGGTGTTATTTTTTTGAGACTGAAGTAGGAATGCCCACTCTCTTTCTGCTAAAATATCTGTATTGAGATTTGGCAAAACGACCTATAGAATGTTGATATTTTCAGTGAAAATTCATCACTCAAGCAATAAATGCCACAAATTGCTTTTTAGGCAGACTTAGCAAAAATATCAGATACTAAATGAATGTAACAATTTAGCTACCTGAGTCTCAAGAGAAGATGTTTATAGTTTACTGTCACCATATTTTTGTGGGTACAGTAAACACATTTATACTAATGTTGTACATGCTTTTTCTATTATTTGAACTACTATAGGCTCAGGATTTAAGATCTTATGATGATCTGAATTCTTGTGATTAAACGTTATTATTTCTAATAAAGTAATGTATTACTTATATCTTATATTTACAATATTTCTAATAATAAGAATCTGTGTGTGACAGTATAGCTAAAATAATATTAAGAAATAAATTAACACTTAATTTAATCATAACTAATATGAATGAAGCACACAGGCATTTTTCCCTAAATATGCAAATTTTCATTAAAATAGAAAAATCACAGAGGCATTTATAGAAGAAAATACATTACACAAAAAGTTTAAGCATTTGCATTTTTTATTTGATTGATGATTGCCTGTTTACTTTGTTAATAGATTATGAGGGATTTTTAATGTTTGTTTATTATTTCTTTTGAATTCTGGATATTGGAGATTTTACTTAAGTAAATTTTTTTTACGCTTTATTGTTGCAAGAAGCTAGGTAATAAAAAGTCATATATTTCCTAGGACAGAAAAAAGCACAGAAAATTTTGAGGGTCTATCCAATTCTAATATAATTTTTACCAGTGATCATTTGTGAGAAGAGTTTTTTTATAAAATTAGCCTAAAATATAATACTTTTGAAAACCACCATGACTTTTTCCAACATGAGAGAGAAGCATAATGAAAACTGTGAAAGTAAATTAAATAATACATTTATTTCAAGATTTATTTTGTTGTTTCAGACAAGGTGAGAGAGAGGAGAGAGAAGGGGAAAGACCCAGAGTAGTCTCCATAGTTGCACATCATTAATTTTTTTTTGACATAGTTTTATTCCACACAGGTGGATGTGAGGCTGTACAGGGCAGAACTGAACTGGGGGCCTCCCTCATGGAAGTTGAGAACCTCTGGTTGTTACTGGTTGTGCACCACAGTTCAGCATTTGGGTTTGCAGACACCGGGACCAAAAATGAACCCCAGATCTCGTGATTGCAAGGTAAGTAAATCTCAGCATCCCCTGTAATAAATTACTTTTAATTGATAGTCCAAATGGAATTAACTTTCTTAAAATTGTTTAAGTAGTAGTATCACTCTCAGCAAAACTTATTTAATAAATTGTAATGGGATATAAGTAAAGAAATATATTTCAAAAGTTAATTCAAAAACAGAAATATTTTGTCAAATACAGAATGATAACATATTTGGAGAACATAGACTTTAAATAATTGTGAATCATCAGGAGTAAGTAAAAATGTCATTTGCTTTGAAATTGTTAAATTTAAATTAAGGGATAAGGGTAAGATGCAAGAAGATCAAATTGCTATATCTTATATCTTTGTTTATATTTTGATTGATATATTAAATAGCATTTGAAGTAAAATAAAAATGATTCTGACACATCATGAATTTGTTATCTTTGCTGATTAGTAAATTCTCCTGATACAAGCTTCACAGAATATGAAATGAAACACTAACAATTTCTTTGAACATCACATTTCTGTGTGGACACAATAACATTTCATTAAACAGAACTATTATCTTCTGTTGCCCTTTCCCTGACTCTCAACTTTATCTTAATTTGTTTCAGATTTTGAAATGAAAGGAATGCAAATAAAAAGATGTTGAAATATGGTACATTTCTGTTTGCTTTCAATCCTTTCTTTTTAAAGCTTTTCTTTGCAAGCCCCAGGCTGGAGATTTGTCATTCCTCTGAGCTCCAAAAGCACCCAATTCATTTTTTTTATTATTTGTTCAGTAATTTTTTTGGGGGGGGCCTTCTGATGTTTTAATAATAAAATTATATTAATTCACAAAATTGTTTCACGTGAATTGATCTGGGTCTTTACAATAATTTATAGTGTTTAAAGAAGGTATGTATTATTATGCACATTGTGAAGGTGAGAAAATAGAAGTTTACTTACTAGCTCACAGTCAATTGGCTATTTAAGTGACTGAGACAGATATAAAATCCAGAATTATTTTCTACTGTGTTATAATACATTGTAATATTAATTAGTTCTTAAAATAATGTTTAACTTTAGAGTCCCCAAGTAGAATTTCTAAGACCCACCACCTTGTTAATTTTTAATTCTTTCTTAAGTTTTCTTATTTTGATTAATTACTACACTAGATCTTAACTTAGACTTCAGAATTGCCGTTTCTATTTTATAAATGCAGAAACTGATGCTTAGAGAGGTTACACAACTGTGCCAAGGTGACAGGCTTACTACTAAAATATTAATATGTTTCTTTGGGACTCTATATTGCCTTTTGCTAGGGAATGAATACAGTCATCAATAAATCTCTCCTTATACTTTGTACAGAATGTGTGTACACAGTAAATACCCTGTAAGCTAGAAGTAATTTTGCTTTAATGTGAGTATAATTTTTACTTACTTTATGCAAACTATGAACACATATGGGAGCTGTCTGGAATGTATCCAGTCCTGTAATATGAAAAAATTGAGTCATTTATGGGCTGGATTTTTTCCAGACAGCCCTTGTACAAAGAGGGAGACAAACAGACCCTTGCTATTTCACAAAGATTCCTTTTCGTTTTAGTAACAAAACATAAGTAAATAGTGATACTTAAGATATGAGTCAATTGTAAGAGAAAAAGAATACCCAGAAAAGATCATGTGGTATACCAAGAAAAATTTACTGAATTTAATTAAATTGAATTGAACTGAATTACTGAATTTAAAGTGTGAGTTCCCAAAATGAAGTTGCAAAAACAAACAAACAAAAAACACGATGTTTTTCAGACCAAAAATAAAGAGGTAAATTTTATTCATATCAGATGTCAAAATACAGTAAAGAAAAATTAATATGGGTAATTTGATAATTTATTAACTGAAAATTGACATCAGCTGTTAAAACTATATTTTCAGTACATGTTTCTATAAACCTTAGTATATATACTGAGAAATTAATCCCAAATAATTTTACAAATATTTCTGGAGCGCCTACTATATGCTAAGTATCTTTATCACACTGTCCTCACAACCACTCTGTAAGATAGATATTAATATCATTAGTGAATAATGAACTGACAGTAAGTCTCTAGATATGAGCTGTCCAGTAGGGTGTCCACTAGGTAAATATGGCTGTGTGGATTTAAACTTTAAACTAAACTAGAAACAATGAACATTTCAGTTATTTATCCCATTAGCCACATTCCAAGTCTGCAGTAGCCACATGTGGCTAGTTACCACCATACTGGACAGTCCAGATATAGTACCGGTACATTTCATTTATTACAACAATTTTTATTTCACAGCATTGATGTAGATCTGATAGTTTTTCAAGTACTGGGAACCCAAGAATGCGCGTTTCTATTAATTTATTGCTCTCATACTCACATGAAATAACCCTATTAAGCATTACTTTTGCTTTGGCAAAATGTTTCTTTGGTATTCTAATGCGAGAGAGGAAGGGTTACTTCTGGGATATGAGCATTCAAATTTTTGACAAATATAATCATATAATAGGTATGGATTCCTCAAGCTATCATAGTAGGAAGCCCCAGTAATTGATATGTAATCTAATGACTTCCCTTCTACTAATGGCATAATCATTAAGCAACTAGCTTTCCAACAGAGAGAATTTTGCTCAGTCATCGGGATCATTCTGGTCTGCATAACAGTTATATAAACTATTACAGTGTAGTCTAGGTTTTTTAAAAAGAAACCCTTGCAAGACTGAGAAGTCTGTGGTGCGAACGGACTTAAAACAACTGTTTATAGATAATTCTATGGTAGCTGCTGACTCTGACATTTTGAGGACACAGAGTCTGATAGCCAGCTCCATACTACTTTCTTTTGGCTCACCATAAAAAAAAGCTTGCAGATCATTTCATGTAGCTAATTATTCTCTCAAACAAGTTTTTCATTCAAACAAAAGATAAGAGATAAATAATATTTATACAATTGTAAAGGAAACAAACTACCCAGTTTCTCTTCTAAAACTATTAATAGATAACCACATGAGGCATGCCAGCCACTTGAAATAGAAAACAAAAAAAAAAACAAAACAAGATGAAATAAAAGAAAATGTGGTAGTAGATATATTGGAAATAGAATAAAAACTAATTTTAAGAAATCTCTTAGGTAATCATAGTCCCAAAAATGTGATATCTACAAAATAAGAAAGTAAGTTTTAAAAACAGAACAAATAGTTTTAAGAAGTTAAATATTTTGTGTATTTATTGTATATTTTGTATAAATGTAATAAAATAAAAATAAACCAGAAGTTATTCAGAACATAATGTTATAATACAAAAATTATAAAATGTAATACAAGAAATAGAGAATACTTAATGTTTCAACTCATTAAAAGATCCTCTGAAAGATAAACAGAAAATATAGAATGAAATAAACTGCAGTTGATATACAAAATATCCAAACCTGTAAGAAGTTTTTATAAGAATTTATTTGAGCTGAAACTGATAACATGAGAAGCGAGATCTCAAATGTTTCAGAGGATGTTAGTTTCTCTCTCTCTTTTTTTTTAAATGCATTTGAAATTTAAAAAGAAGTAAGGAAGATTACAGGAAGGTGGGAAAAAGCAAAGTGAGATTAGATTACAGAATAGTGAACAAGTTTATGTGCATTATTGAGGGTGGTTAGGGCTTATTTCAAAGGTATGTTGTCTTAAAAGCACAAAAACAATAGACAAGGTGAGCCTAAGGCAAAGATAAACCTTTTACTAAAATGTTAAATGCCTTGGTCCTGACTACTCACCATGACCTGCCAGGTTAGAAATTTGTATCTGATCACCCAGTGAGGTCAGTTTCTCTAGAACCCATTTTGTACACATCACTAAAGGAACACTTAACAAGTTTTTCAGAAGTAAACATGAAGAGACATGCTCATTTTGAAAGATCCCTCCAAATGCAGTGAATAGTGAGGGGGGAAAAAAGAATCATAATTAGTCATGTTCTTTTAAAAGCTTATTATTTCAAGGGTAATAAAATGTATTTTACCAAAAATGAATTAATAAAATAAAACAAAAAAATCTCACCAAAGACTCCATTAAAAAAATGAGCAGGTAAGTGGAATACAGAGATATTTGAATTGCATATGTAAGTCAAAGAAATTACATCCAGAAAACAAAACAAAACAACAAAACAAAGCAAAAGCAAAACTAATCTGCAAATCCATAATAACAATTCAATAAAAATGAATAAATAACTTGAAAGGATAATTAATTTTCAAAAGATGTTACACAGATAAAAAATGAGCACAGAAAGTAACTACAGAAAACATGCACAGAAATGTTTTTTGAAATCCTTCCTCATTAACATGAAATGCCTACCCACTCAACTTTTTTCCCTTTCTTTTACATTTATTTTTCACAGGTTGTGAAGTGTGTGGTTTATATTAAGTTCTGACATCTTTCCTTGTGAGAATCATTTCAGGATGTGGTAGTAGTGGTGAGGGTTTCTTTGTTTTGTTTTATTTGGTTTTGTTTGTCTTTTCTATGTATCCCCCTTCCTAATCTGATTCCTAATTTATCTTTCATATTCTGCCCATTCCAGTAGTACCTACATAAGTATAAAATCAAAATCAGCTCAAGTAAATGTTATAGAAAATAATGGAACTCCCATGGTGTATGGGGAAGTGAAACAATATAAAAACTAAAGGAAACACTCTTAAGCAGATACATGAAGGAATAGTAAGGAAATACAGTATGCTGACAATTTTTGCTCAGTCATATGACTTACATAAACACATTTTCCCCCCCAAGTGGTATAATTTTTATGAGCAACAATTACTTGCTCCAGGAGTAGTTACTGAACCAGTAGAGGGTCAAATTCATTCAGTTAGGTTGTCAACCAGAATAATACATGGAGAGATAGTAATAGGAATCAGGGATATTTGGCAAGGAGGTGGGTTTATTTTTAATTTTATTGTTTCGAGAAAAGGTGAGAGAGAGAGAAAGAAAGGGGGAAGAGCCCAGAATAGTCTTCATAGTTGTATATTATTAGTGTGACATGGTTTCATTCCACAAGCCACACAGGTGGGAACCAAACTGGGGTCCTCCCAAATGGGAGGCAAGAACTTTCACCACCCAGCCACCCCAGCTGTTACTCTAGTTGCATCACAGTTCAGCACATGAGGTTGCACAGGCTGGGTCTGTGAATCAAACCAGAGACCTCGGGAAAAGCCGGGACGGCTCAGCGGGTTGAGCGCTCGCTTTGAGGCCGTGAGGACCGAGGATCGAATCCCGGCTCCGGCCCAGGCAGGACCCACGTGCTGGGCTGCGGAGTTCCCACAGTTCGGTTCTCTAACTGTCTCTGTCTCTGTCTCTCTCTCTATCTGTCAAAAAGTAAAATAGAAATAACTATGCACTGAAGACAAAAAGATAATTTCTCTCTATAAATGTGAAAAAAAAAAAAAAAACCAGAGACCTCATTGCAAGGTAAACACACAACCACCGAGTTATCCTAGCATCCCAAGAAAGTAAACGTTACGGTAAATATTGTTATCAGAAAACATTCAGATTGAAAAATAAGTAAATGTGAAATATAAGTCAAGAAGCTATGAAAATATATATATAGATTGAAAATTAAGTAAATAAAGATAAATTTAAGAATTCGATAAATCAACTATACTCAACCACATACATCAAATTTAGAACAAGATCATTGAAAATAATTGTAAAAGAAATTAAGTATACATAAAAAAATTTTTTACCAAGAGATAGTAAAAGCATAAAAATAATATTAGATGTATAAAAAATACATACAAATAAATGAGAAAACATGAAAATATTGTAAGATATTTTCATAGATAACTTTTAGTAAATTAAATTGTGAACTTCTATCTGAAGACAAAAGATGGCTCAAATATTAAAAACTTGATCAGGTTAAAAAGCATTAAAAAAATTGAAGAGTCACTTTATTACTGTCAAAACCATCATGCAATAATTTCACAGTACATTTGATAAAATATTATATTAAAATTATATAACAATTAGAATACCTCTGATTTAATTTTATGAAGTTAGCTTAATTTCACTATCAAGATTATAAAGAAATATCACAAATTAAAACTTTATCAATGATCAACTATTATTTATCAATGTACATGTAAAGACTAAATAAAACAGCAACGCAAATACAGCAATATATCAAAGCATTAATATATCTTGAGTAAATCAAATTTAACTCAGCAATGCAAAATTAAGTCAACATTTACATATAACAATGCTAGGATCTATTATCTTAAGTCTAAAATGTAAGAACAAAATTTTCAGCTTTATGAATGATGTAAAATGTACAGTAAAATTCACCAGCAATTTCAAATTTAATAAAAGAAGTTTTAGCAATCTGAGAATAGAATGGCACTCTTTCCATTTGATCAAAGGCATCTATTCAGAAATAACATTATACATCATCTTTACCAGGGAGACATTAGACAATTCCATTGAAGAATCCTAATTGCTGGTATCACTCGAAGTTTACTAAAGAGCATTCTATCCAATATGCTGTACTGAACTGAAGACTTGCACTGTGAATTAGATATCAGTAGTTTTCTTCCATTCACATTTAAATAATTTTTGCATTTTGATGACAAAATCTATGATATTACACTAAAATTTATCCATATCAGTGCAATCTATATGGATCAATAAAATTAAAACAAAATAAAAGGTTCTGATTTGATACTCAGTGTGAAAACGATTCTACAATGTTTATCTCAACTTTAAATAATTCTTGTCCTCTGCAACTTGGTATGCATTATTATGTCTTTGAATTCCATTCAAATAAACTTCTTCTACTGCTTCTACCAAACCTCAGCAAACAACTTCTACCTCTTACCAGTCTCTGGACACACCAAGCTTATTTTACAAAGTTTAAGGAATCAAAAACTAAATAATTATAATTCGTTTTCTTACACATGGACTTACCTTAATTTTTAATTTTTCACTTAAAACTATAATCATTCATTTACAAACATCCATAGAGCTACAATAGGTCAGGCTTTGGCTTAGTTGTTTTTGATACAAAGATTACAAGCCTCAAAATAATAAATTGCAACGGTAAAACAAATCAAGTAAACAGATAAAATGCAATACAGTGAAATAAATGCTATAGGATATAAATATAATGCTATGATAGAACATAAATTTAAAATACATCCTTTCTATGCTATATAGTAATTGACACACAAAGGATTATAGTCATTTTAGCTCAGTAGCTATATTTGATAAGTTCCTTGAAAGTAACCTGGAAATGTCAGAAAACCTGATCTTCTCCCTCAGTTTTCCCCATCTTACTAAATGCCTCTGGACCTGAGGCATCTTCATTGATTCCACTTAGTCAGCAGAAATAATCATATTAGTATTCTCTCTTATTGATTCTATTTCTAAAATATATATGCTTAAATTTTCATCCTCTCCACCTGCCACTTAGTTCAAGCCACCATCAGATACAGCCTTGACCCTCCAATAGTTAGCAGTCTTAGTTCCCTGTTTCCTCTTTTAATCCCTGGCCACGCCACTAACATATAACCAGAGCAGCTAAAGCTCTGTTTAAAAGGCATGACAGCTTAAAATATCCAATAGCTACCCATCACACTTAGATAATACCAAAAGTTCACCATTATTTACACTGGTATTATCTAAATAAAGTTACCTCAGGAAGTTATAATGACGTTCCTCCTAACTGGAATTTTCTTCCCCAAGATTTGCTCTTGCTTGGAGTTTCCTCCTTGTCCCAGTGTTATTAGCTCTATTACTGCCTCAAAGAGGATTCCCTTTGCCCTAATCTCCATTTCACTCTATGACTTTCTAAACCTTTATTCTGTTTCATTGTTTTTCATAGTATTTTTCAGAACCTAAAATTATCTTAATTTTTTGTATAATTGATTTTTACCTGTTCTAATTATTATTTATAGTACTTAGGACATTCATGAGCATATTATTTAAGTTCAGTCATTAGCTATCTACGATGTACTCCTTACTTATTTAGTACCACAAATTAAAATCTCACCAGGGTGAAAAAGTAAATTTTCCATCGTAATATATCTCACTGGTATTGCTGTGTGGAAACAAGTGATCAATAGTGAAAGAGATTACATTCTAGGAACACAGTGTTTAGTCTAAAGAATTCAAAAGAAGATAGGGTTGCACTGAAGTCCCAAAAGGAACATTTAACATGACCAGAAAATAAATTATTGTTCATATTATTCTGTATTTGCTGGGTAAGTTTGCATTTGTTGTCAGCATTGTGGAGTACAGATATAATTGTTAGGGAGTAATTGAAGGTCAATATTCACAGATGGTACAAAGAAGAAATCTATCAAGGATAACATGCATTAAATAAATGGTATTAATAGAAAACTTCAGAGCAAGAAGTTCTATATGGTTTCTATACAAACAGTGCCCAAAGAGGCAAACCATTATGAGAATAATAGCATTACTAACCCATTTCTTGCAGTGAAAAATATAGAATTAGTTAGGGTGGCACATTAGATGGTACTGAACAAACAGTTTACAGACCTGAAGAAAAAAAGATTATGTCTGATTAAATGATAAACAGGTAAGCAGGTAGTTTTTACCTTTTATTCTCTTTATTTTTAAGAATTACATTATCTCCACATGTGACAATACATTTTAAACAACTTTTTAAATCAAATTATTCATATGATAAAAAAACAGTATTTGCCCAAAGTCTCACACATGTGGACACTGCCTGCTCTTACTAATTCCAATGTTTTGCTGGTTATTGTAAAATTTACAGTGAAGGCAAAATTTATCAGCCTGTTCTCTTATAAAGGTCATGAAAAATCAGTGATGGCTAGGGGATTTGAAATGGGAGGCGTGAACTGGAGCACAGAGGGTTTTTAGGGCAGTGAAACTACTTCAATACTATAATAGTGAGTACATTTTCCCATATCTGTAGAATGTACACACCAAATATGAACCCTAATGTAATTTATAGACTTTCAGTGATAATGATGTGTTGATGTAATTTCAATTGTAAAAAAAATGTAGCAGTCTGGTACAAGCAAGCTATTGATAGTGGGCAGGGCCGTACGAGTAAGGGTTCGGAAGGTATATGGGAACTCTCTATACTTCCTGCTTTATTTTGCTGTGAGCAGAACACTTCTCTAAAAAATAAAATCAATTTAAAGAATACATTGTAATAAAATTAACATACAAATAGAAAATCTGAAGATCCTATTTGTATTACAAATTAAATCATAATTAAAATTTTCCCATTTGACTTTATTTATAAGTTCTTTCAATCATTTGTACAACAAATAACGTACTGATAACCAAATTTAAATAGAAATGCTATAGGAAAAATATAGACAAAAATATCTTGCAGAAAATAACACAGATGAAAATGTACACTGAAAGTTATAACATATTATAAATTTACAGTGAATAAAGTGAGGTGCTTGTGTAAGAAAACAAGGGCAGACCAATATGAAAAACTAGATAGTTTAAGTAGAGAGCCACACAAACATAGTAACTGCATACAGCACAGATAAAAATGTTACTGCAGCATATTGAAGAAATTGTCTTGTCAGTAATTAAATTGGACATCCATCTTTGGGGGTGAGAGAGAACTTTAACCACTAGCTCGAACCCTGTGTAAACTGCATATAAATAATGTCAGATGAATTGAAAAGTAAGCAATGAAAAATATAGAAAAGTATCTCCATGACATTGGAGTATGCAAAGATTTCTTATACAGTAAATGAAACAGTAACCATAAAATAAATTAAAATTGAATTTCTCTAAAAGCAAGATGTTGTGTACATGAAAAGATGCCATTAAGAAATTGAAAGATAGGGAAAGCCAGGATGGCTCAGCGGGTAAAGTGCTCACTTTGTAACCCTGGTGACCAAGGATCAAATCCTGGCCCCAGCCCATGTGGATCCACATGCTGAACTAGGATGTGCTTACCATGCAGGAGGCTCCCAGTTTGGTTCTCAGCCCCACCCTCCACCCCCACCCCCATTTAGCCCCTGGCTCGAGGAGGCATGCTTCCCATGCAGGAGGCTCCCAGTCCAGTTCTAGCTCTGCACGGCCTTCACCTAAGTTCATGGAATGAAACCATGTTGAAAACTGATGATGTGCAACTACGGAGACTGCGCTGAGCACTCCCCCTTCTCTCTGTCTCTGTCAAAAACAATAAAATAAATCTAAAAAAAAGAAATTGAAAGATAAGGCATGCACTGAATGAATATTTTTCTAATACATATGTCTGGAAGATTACTCAAAGCCAGAATACAAAAAAGAACTATTAATCAATAGAAAAAATAAAAGATGAACAAAAAATGAGTAAAAACTTAGAATGGATACTTCACAGAAAAGACTATCAATATAGCTATTACAGATATGAAAGCATGTTCAAAGTAGTGATGAAAGAAATACAAATTAAAATCACAATAAAATTCTAGTGTACACACTTAAGAAAGATTTACATTAAAATATTTAACAAACCATGTCTGGGTGAGAAATAATTGGAACTTCTACATTTCTACGGAAATATAAATCAATACAGACACTATTAAAACTTTGGCCACATATACCCAACTATAAAAATGTTTTCCCTATGACCCAATAATTGTACTCTAACATATAGTACCCAGGAGACATGATCATGTATGATCACCAAAGGATGAGTGCAGAAGTAATCATAGCAGCTTTAATACCATTAGTCAAAATAGTAATAATGTGCATATTTATCAACAGTAGAAAAAATAAATTATGATATATTCTTATAACTAAATTATATTCAGCAATAAGAATGCAATAATTATAGCAATCTGTAATATGGATCTGTCTAATAGATAGAAGCCAGAAACTAAGCACATAGACAATGATTGTATTCTTACGGTGCTCAACAAGAGACAAAACTAATGTTTGTCAATAAGATATAGAAAACTGGTTACACCACATATACTTTTTTGAACTATATAATTTATTTTATACATCATATATATTTCCTTGATTTAAAAAAAATAGTGTAAACCAAATAACCCTTTTTGATAATAATTCCAGTATAGATATGTACCAGGTTTAAATTTATAATTTCCTAGACTAAAAATTGTTACTCAATCGTTTTCTGCTTTCTAGTTTTGCTCTTTTGAAGTCAACTATTGGTCTGTCATTTTTTGTCTTGTTTTGTTTATTATTGTGTAGTATACTGTCTTTTTTTTCCTGACATCTTTTCAAACCTTATGTATGTGTGTGCACATGTGTATTTATTGTGATACAATTTCAATTCAGTATGTCTAAGTAGTAGCATTGCTTGGGATTCATTGAGTTACCTAAATCTGAGAATTGATAACTTTCATAACTTGATTTTTTTATTTACTATTTATTAGGCTATTGCCACTCATTTTTATATCCCTCTCTGTTTTTTTAACTCCCTAAGGTTCCAATTAGACATGCTAAATCTTACCACCCTATCCACATTGTATCAACCTATCCTACATAGTTCTCACCTTTTTGTTTATTTGTGTTGAATCCTAGATAAAATTTTAAACTATGCCTTCTTATTCTATAATTATTTTTTCTTTGGTTTAATCATTTTCAACTCATATATTATATGTCTAACTTCAATTACTTTAATTTTTACTTACAGAGATTCTCTTTAATGTTTTCCAGTTCTACCTTTTCATATTGATAGTGTCATTCTTCTTCGTTGTTCTTTTGTAATTTCTATACTTTTAAATAGTTACACATATTTATTTTACAATTTTAATTTATAATTTCCATACCTACTGCCTTTAGGAGTTTGATTATTTGTTTTCTTATTTACTGATGCTCATTAATTGTGACCTATTTACTCATATGCTTGCAAATTTTTTACAAAATTTTATTTCTTGGAGTTTTACTTGGAACTATTATTTAATTGTTTTTGAAATATACTTCCCCAAGGAGAGTAAAACTTCCATATATATTTAACTGGCATCATCTGTCTTTGCTACCCACACATGAGTTTCATTCAGGGGCTTTTAGATTCTCATATATTTAGCTTAAGTTTTAATGGTGACCTTACTTGAGAAAATGCTCACAACAAAAAAGTTTCTGAAAAAAATTTTCTATACCCAGAACAGAGGATGAACCAAGCAAATGTGTATATCTACCATTTCTTTTGGTCATGCAAGTTGCATTCTACTATACCCTCCATTTTATCCCTTTAGGTTTCTTGGCTTTAGGCTGGGCTTATCCATTTGAACTCTCTCAGCCACAGAAGAAACAGGCTTTGTGTTCTATTTATTGTGAAAAATCTAATAAATTCAAGCTAATGGAATAAACCACCACTTTTCAGTATAATCTCTCAGAGAAACAATGGTTTAGCAACCATTTCCACTCTGGATTTATAATTTTAAAGCAAATTTTAAACTGAAAATGTTAGGTGGTCTATACAGATGGCTTTGTGGTCATCAATTTGTTCAGATTGAGAAAAGAATCCACCTTTTCACTAATCTTGGGAGAAAATAGTTTCACCCATAGCTATCTCATCTTCTATATGCATTCTCACAAATCCCATTTGTCAAGTGCATATTTCCTATTTAAAACTCAACATTTAACAATTCCATTGCATAGTCATATATACATTTTATATGTCTATATGTTTTACAGTTTTATAATTTACTATGTTTTAAACAGAATTCTTAATTTTTCTCCCCTCAAAAATCTACCAACCACAAGTTTTACCATAATGATAAATAGCATCTCTGCTCCCTCTGTTGTTCAGATCAAAATTTTAGAAATCACTTTTTGCACTTCTGTTTACTTTGCACAGCTAATCCACCAACAAGTTTCATACTCTATATCAGGGAATCCCAACCTTGTGCCCGCGGGCACCATGGTGCCCGTGGCCCAATTTGTGTGCACCCGCCATTATTTGACTGCATCAGAAGTTTTTCATAAACACTAAGTAAAACTATAATTTATTTTTATACATTTGTTAGAATTTTAAAATATTGTTTGAGTATCTACACAGGTTTATTATATTTGTTGGTATGTTTGCGATATCGTATGTATAAGTTTTTCCCTAGCTTTCGCCTTTGTACACGTCGCGTCTTGTTTAGCTGCTGCACTCTTTAAACTCTCCTCCACCCAACCGGGAGACACGAAGTTGCCATTTTGATTGTGGCTGCTGGACTGATCGGGTCGTGATGGTTAGCTAGGATCACAATGTTTTGATATATTCGATTTTAAATGAACTAAAAGCGAGGTAGGTAATCTATTATTATGGTGGCAATTTGATATGATATTGTAGTTCTATAACTATTTTTATTTTTATTTTTTTAGTCCTAAAATGAGTGGACCAAATAAGAGAAAACGAACCTATAATTTTAACACAGACTGGGAGGAATCATATTGTTTCATTAATT
>PVKE010014500.1:0-34857 GCA_004027555.1 Craseonycteris thonglongyai | reverse complement strand
AACTGTGGGAACTCCCCAGTTCAGCATGTGGGTCCTGCCTGGGCCGGAGCCGGGATTCGATCCTCGGTCCTCATGGCCTCAAAGCGAGCGCTCAACCCGCTGAGCCGTCCCGGCTTTCCCCCTTCTTTCACTTTTAAAAGCACTCCAAATGATTTTTTTCTCACTCTCTTCCCCAGCCCCTCTATTACTATCCATACATTTTTTAAGATGGATATTATACAATTTGTTCGGGACTGTGTAGCAGAGTTCAATCACTGCACTGAGAAGGAACCGGTTGTGTACCAAGTTCTGTGACCTTGAGTCAGCCACTTACAAAGCAAGGTTCTAATTATCTGCCTCAGTACATTGCTGTTCAGGGCTGTGACTGGGTGTCGCCTAAGTGTCTTCTTATTTTTTGTCTCGGGCGGTTACAATGAGTGTATTACGTATTATTGACCATGTGCTCCCCAAGGCAAGGGCTTGGTTGTTTGTTCATTTGTTTTTCTGTTACAGTTGACATTCAGTATAATTTTAGATTGACAGAGGACAGAATGCTGAGGACTAAGATTGCACAGCTAGAAGCACATGGGCTCTTCCCTTAATTAATGTCCACAAACATTTCCTGAGCGGCTATCTGTCAGACCTGTGATGAGCTCCAACAAGAGACACACAGACGAACATTCTGACAAGAGTTTAGAAAAGAAGGCTTTTGAACTGTGCTTCTGTAACTTCTACACTGTGCTCCTGGGAATCGTCAGGACTTGTTTCCTGAAGTTTTTCCTCAGAATAAGATCCATCATTATCTATTCACGAAGGCTTAGAAGAATGCTCTATGTGTTCCTCTACTTCCTTCACAGAAATGTAGAGTATTTAAAATTAGGGCAAGGAAAGTTCCAGGCAAAGAACAGGTACTCAACCAATTCTTAGAAGAAGTAAACAGGAAGCAGAGTTGGAATTCATCTCATTTCCAAAGAAGGAAGGAGAGCCACTGAAATATCAGGTGACTAGTTCAAAGTCAGGCTAGGAGTGGATAGGCACCACAGGTATGTACTAGGAAGGAGGTGAAAAACCCTTCAGATTTACCCTGGAAAGGGAGGAGGGGGAAGCCAGGATGGCTCAGCGGGTTAATTGCTCGCCTTGCAGCCCTGGGGACTGAGGATGGAATCCCAGCCCCGGCCCGTGTGGACCCATATGCTGAGCTGGGGTGAGCTTCCCATGCGGGAGGCCCCCAGCCCAGCTCCCGCCCTGCACGGCCCCCGCCCACCTGTGTGGAACGAAACCAGGTGGAAAACTAATGACGTCCAACTATGGAGATGGCTCTGGGCCCTCCCCCTCCTCTCTGTCTCTGTCTCTGTCAAAAACAATAAAATAAATCTTAAAAAAAAAAAAAAGGAAAAAGGATCTTCCGTTTCTCTCAGTGGTGGCTGCTGGGAAGACACACCCTGAGCCTTATCTAAATATTGAACGTGAGACAAGTGGATCGTTCCTTCACTAACGAATGCTGCCCTGTAGCTCTGTGCACTCTTCCTGTTTCTCGTGCTATTTCCTCAAGGACGTGGCTGAAGAGTCCTGCTCTGAGGGAGCTTGTCTAGCAGGGGCGGCGGCGACAGTCCATAAACAGACACAGCACAAAGTGCAGCACCGTACATTGTACGATGCGGTAGGAGGGGTGGGCGCCGTGGGAAACGTGGAGCCAGCATGGTGATGGGGCGCTCTTCAGAGCCGAGGCACATGCACCCCACCCCGGGTCCCCCCCAGCTGCTGGGATGTAGCTGCTCATGGCTCACAGGTGCATCCCACACTGGGAATTGTCCCCAGCCTCCGGGCACTGCCTTGTCCCGGGTTCTGTCTCTCCCAGGGTGCAGCTTGTGACTCATGGCTGGCCCGCCCCTTCCTCTGTTCAGAACACTCTGTGGGTCACCCCGGTTCCAGAGCTCCCTATGGGGCTGCCTGAGGTCTTGGTGGCAGCCTTGGGGGCTGCCGGCTGCTCTCTCTGCCCGGCCTGCCTGGCTTGTACTCGTCAACAGCATGGCCATCGCCAACGTCGCCGGGAAGGGGCCATGGCACCAAGCGTGAGGTCACTGGGTTTTTTTTTCAATGGATGAAACCATAACCGCAGTGAAAGAATTCCACGTCTTCCCAATGGTGGTTCTGGGGAGCAGGGCCCTGGGCATCCATGAAGGGAAGGACATGGAACCCGAGAGAGGCGAGCGCCCCAGGGGCCCGGAAGAGCCTGGGGCCCAGTCCCGCGACCTTGGCAATGACCTGTACGGAGGTCCCTAGCCAACGCTGGGTCCCTTCCCGTAGCCTCAGGCAGCGGAAGCACAAACCCTCCCCCGGGCCCGAAATGCAGGGAGGGTGCTGCTCTCTGTGCAGTTCCAGGAGATGGTGGCTTATTTATTTGATTATTAAAAAAAGAGGAACCCCCAAAGGCTGTGAAGTCTGGGGACATTTGGAGCTATAACAACAACAACAAAAAAGAGCATGCAGCTGCAGAAATGTTACATATGTTGAGATATTTCCAGAAAGAATCCAGAGTAAAATAAAAATGGCTGTCAGTAATGGCAATGCCGGCGGCTAAGACTTCTAAGTGGAATTGTAAACTGTCCACGAAGCCTTCCAACTTTTCATTCCCATCTTCAAACTCGTGCTGATGAAAGCTGTTTCTGGCTGAGCCTGGGAACCCCTGCGAGCTGGGTTTGACTGCACACATCACACACAAAACTGCTTTCATGCCACCTGCCAGTGGGGCAGCACCCTCCACGGGGAAGGAGGAAGAGCCACCCCGAGTCCTGCCAAAGACTTCAGCACACACCTGGGGCGGAGATCTGATCGCCCGTTCTGCTCCCAAACGGAGGAGAGTTGGCGGCAGAGGAGTAACGAGTTTAAGGAACCGAAAGCACTGGCCCCGGGAGGATGCCTGTGTGACCGAGGTTTGCCTTGGCCGGCCTTCTGCGCCCAGGGACCGAACAGGAGGGCCTGTGGCTGCCTGCAACCGTCTCTGCCCTGAGCTCCGTCCTTCCAAGTCAACTGAGAACAACGGCAGCTGTCGTCCGAAACACACACACACACACACAGGCAGGTGGGAAGGGTGTTTGCAGGGTTCCCTCCCTCAGGCTCTCACCCCTCGTGCCGTCTTTATTTTTATTAAAATGCAAGAAGCATAAAATAAAAACGTTTGCCCATTTGTAAGTGTGCAGCTCCATGACATGACGTAGATTCACGTGGTGTTGTGTGACTGGAGCCACGTCCACGTCCAGAATGTTCTCATCTTCCCAAACGGACACTGTCCCCATTAAACCCTGACTCCTCATGCCCCAGCCCCCGGGCCTGGGACCCACCTCCGACCTTCTGTGTCTGTGAAGGGGACGCTGTAGGGACCGCATGGTCAGTGGAATCACACAGCGTGTGCTCTTTTGTGGCATTCCTTTTCCGTGGTACGCCCTGTCCACGTTTTGAGCGTCCGTGCACCTGTTGATACAGGTTTCGGTTACTCCCACCTTGGGCTGTTGTGAACAGCACCACTGAGACTTCCTCTTGTCTGAGGTCTCCTCCTTTGCAAATTAAGCGAACCCTCTACTCCTTTGTGAGGTCTCCTGCCTCTTTGTCAATTTTCTCAGAACATCAGTCGATGCGTTTATCTTGTTTACTCCTTGCTTTCCTTGTGTTCTATCTTTTTCCTCCAGAAAATGCGAACTCCAGAAAAACAGGAACTTAGAGATTCCCAGCCCCTAGGATCGTCCTTGCTCTTAACCCTCTAAATTGCGATTGATCTCAGTTCCAAACTATCAGATATTCTTTGTCTACTTCTCTGCAAAGTTTTTCTTCCACCTTTTAATCGTATGATATTTCACGTACTATTTTTTTTCACTCAACATGTATTGTTTTGTTTTTACTTATTATTTAACCATATTTACAAGCATCCTTTTAATAATTGTAAAATGCTACAGTCCATGGTTGTTGATTTGGGTTTATTTTGCTATTTCATTGTAAGTTAACATCGATATCCTTTCTAACTTTTCACAGTTACAAGCAGCATGTTCGTGTGTGTGTGCATGCATGTGCGGGTGTGTGTATGTGTTGTCCTGCTTCGTCCGTGTCCTTGGATGTGACTAGATGGGGACCACTGATGACTGTCACATCCTTTGGAAGTGCTCCCCACCTGGTCTGCCTTGAGTGGGAGAAGAAGCCAGGGACTAGAGTATAATTAGCATTTGAATTAGTGACGTCAGGATAAACAGGTGATTAGCCCACTTAACAGCTGGTGAGTGGTGTTAAGGAGACACAGTCTGACAGCTTGAATTTCAAATGTAGAGTTTATTGACAAATGCTTATGGGGAGAAAAGTAAAGGGCTGTGGGTTTTCTAAGGAAATGAAAATAGAATTTCAAAAGTTAAGTGCTTTCCAAGTACTTTAAACAGAAACTAGATTCCAGCTCTAAATCAAGTTTCTTGTTTAGAAAGTTGACTAGCACCAATAACACATCTCATTCTTCCTGCCTTTTGTCTGAAAGTTCGGGGTGATTTATAGATAATCCCCCCAAATACCCCTTATTAACCAGGGAGTGCTTAATACTGTGCCAGCCTCTGCATTTTGACCCTGGGTAAACTGAGTCATAGACTGCCCTCAAGGTTGCCTGGGGTCCCATTCAGAAATTGAGACAAAATTGGAACTCCCAGCTCCAGGCTTGAAACATCAGCTTCTAAATTCACCACCACCCCCTTTTTTCTTTCTTTCTTTTCTTTTTTTGGTCTTAGTGAAAATTGAATTGAGATTTTTAGAGTCAGTGACCAGTGAGAACATTTTTACTGCACACCACGTTAATCTTGACAGGCTTCCTTTAATTACCCGTTTTGGATTAGCGCTGTGGGAACCTTCGCCGTCTGAGGTGGTAGGGGCCTTATGGAACAGATTATTGTGACTATTGGCTTTCTTTTCATGTAAGTTTATACTTCTTGTGTTATTTGCCTTAAAGTTGGGGTTCATGGATTTAGAGTCAAAACAGATGTAAAAGCTGCCACAGGCTACTGCATTACAACTTGTCATTTAGGTTTTCCAGAAGTTCTACAAAATTCAGCAAAACTTATTTTTTAGAAATTTATTTTATTGTTTGAGAGGTGAGAGAGAGAGGGGGGAGGGCCCAGAGCAGTCTCCAGAGCTGTACATCAGTAGCTGTGACACGGTTTCATTCCACGCAGGTGGATGTGGGGCTGCACAGGCGGGAACTGAACTGGGGGCCTCCCGCATGGGAGGTGAGAACCTTTCAGCACAACGGTTTGCACGGGCCGGGGCCAGGATTCGATCCCCAGATTGCGCAGTTGCAAGGCGCTAAGTGTTCAACCTGCTGAGCTACCCTTGCCTCCCAGCCAAGCTTTTTTTGAGTCAGCCTTTTTTCTCTTGGTGAAGAAGCAGTGACAGACACGCTGGGAAGTGTGTGACTAGGATAAACACAAGTGCCATTTCCTCCCATGCACATGTGCACGTGCACCATAGCCACAAAGAACCAAGCAGGTGATAGCATACACTGACTTCCCTGGGCTCTGTCTCCCCTCAAACGTCCCCATCGTAACACAAACAAAACAACTGGCATTTATTCCTGGGCGGGGAAGAACGTGCACTGAAAATGGTTTCCTGCCAAAGAAATAAAAATCACCATTTTTTCACTTAATATCTGATGTTTGTGTGTAAATTATATCTCTCTTAAAAAATCAACTCCAAAAAGAAAATAATAATAATAAAATAAACCCTGGGTTTGTAAGGGAGATTTAAGAGAGATTCAGCACAGTGGGTTGGGTTCAGGAAAGGGGACATGTACTGTGAGAAGACAATTTGGGAATGGGGCAGGTTCACAAAGCTTTTATTTTACTTTCTGTAAAAATGTTTCTTTATTTACTTATTTACGGTTTGACCCATCCCCTCTCTCCCCCAGCTCCGCCTCTGGTACCCGTCTGTCTGTCTTTTCTGGAAGATTATTTTTGATTTTTAGATTTCGCATAGAAGTGAGATCATACGGTATCTGGCCTTTTCCGTCCGCCTTATGTCACTCAGCGTCATGCCCTCAAAGTGCACCCATATTGTCGCAAGTGGTAAGATGGCATTCTTTGTTTGCCTTCTGGCTGCATTCTCTATGATGTCGCAGCTTCTTTACCCCATTCATCTGTCGGTGGGCACTTAGGTGGTTCCCATGCCTTGGCTGTTGTAAGTAGTGCATCTTTTCGAGGGAGCGATTTTCTTTTCTTTGGATAAAGACCCACAAGTGGAATTGCTGGGTCATGAGGTAGCTCAATGTTTGTAAGTGTTGGAGGAACCTCCCTACTGGTTTCCATAGTGGCTGCACCAATTTCCATTTCCGAAGCGAACAACGGAAAAGGCTCCCTTTTTCACATCCTCGCCAGCACTTGCCTGCTGTCTTTTTGGTCATAGTCGTTCTGGCAGGAGTGAGGTGCTACCTCGCTGTGGTGTGGAGTCTGCCTTTCCTGGTGATTCATGTTGAACCCCTTTCATGTGCCTGATGGCCATTTGTGTGTCTTCTTCGGAACGTGCGTGTTCAGATCTTTTGCCCATCTGTTCATTGGGTTGTTTTTGCCATTAAGTTCTATGGATTCTTTATATATTGTGGCTATTAGCCATCTTTATTACTTAGAATGCTGAGTTTTGCTACTAGTCAAAAAGTAGAAATAGATCCTCCCAAAGCCCAGCCCTGAAGTCTTTCCTCGTTAGACATCATCACGTCTCTCAGGCAGCTGTTCGGGTCTGAGGGGAGATGGGGAGACTCACCTGCCTGTTGAGAGGTGGTTGACTTGCTGCACGTTTACTATGTGCATATGTGTCAGAAACAACTTTCTTTCTTTTTTCGTCATGAGCAGTATAGTCAGGGCATCAGGGTATACCACGCAGGGATGTGGCACTTTGTGTCTGAGGGAGGGCTCACCTGTCACCCCAGTTTTGGATTTGTGAGGAGGAGGTTAGGAGAATGTTGGGTGAGGTTAGAACAAGCTTGTCCAACCCTTGTGTGACCCCAGACGGCTTTGAAGGCAGCTCAACACAAATCCTTAAACTTTCTTAAAACATGATCAGATTTTTTTGGCGATTATTATTATTATTTAGCTCATGAGCTAACCTTAGTATACGTGTGTATGATATGCGTGTCCCAAGACAATTCTTCCAATGTGGCCCAGGGAAGCCACCAGGTTGGGCATGCTGGGTTAGACTGACCATAGGTATGTCCCAAATTTGATGCAGGGACACGCTTATACAAAAACCCACTCGTTGTTCACCTGAGAAGCCAATGGAATTGGGCGTTCTGTATTTTTTTATTGGCTAGATCGGGTCAGCTTGTCAGGTTCCAACTAGGCCCCCTGTCCTCCAGAAGCATTCTGGGAGTTCCCCAGGACGCGCCATGCAGGTGACCTGGCTCCCGTCTGTCCGGCTTGTCCCTTGAGACAGGCATTCTGTTTCAATAGGGCACTGCCTCCCCATTGGAAGCAGTACTAGTTCATAAAGGTCTCTCTGATCCTCGGTTAATTGACTATATTAATGAAGTTGTGGCTTTAAATGAACCCTGGTAGCTGCCCGTGTCATCTGATCCACTCAGCAGTGATGCCAGGTCCTGAAAGGCCAAGCAGAGGGGTGCGCAGAGCGTGTGAGCAAGGGCAGTCCGGAATATGGGGTGTCAAGGAAGCCAGAAAGGCGGTGTGTGAGGGACACTGTCTGCTCCAGGGATGGGTGCTCCTGGTGAGGAGGAAAGGTCTCTGCGTTTCCTCCAGGCGTGTCTGCTCCTTTTGTTGTCAGCGGCACTTTTTGCAGAGGAGCTGGTAAGCCAACTCCCCCCAAGCTCACTTCCTCTCCTTCAAAAAACTGACCCCTGGTGGTTGCTATAGCGACTGCAAAGCCAGCATAAATGAGCTGTGTAAACAAGGCTTCCCAGCGCTGGGGCAGGGCAAGCCCACAGGAGGGAGCCCGGGGAGGGACTTGAACCTGGAAAGTTCTGTTGCAAACGCTGCAAAACATCCATGCCCCTCGGGTCCCCTCCCCAACCCTCCCCGCTCCTCGCCTCTCACCCCCTGACTTCCTACCAGGCCTGGAGACCAGACAAAGGATGCAGGCAGAGAGCACGCAGGGGCCCTGCCTTTGACACAGAGGACGTGAACCCCATCGGGCTGAAAATGCAATCTAAACAATTCTGCAGGGCCCTGGGCCAGAAACGGGCCGGCCCAACCGGCCCGAGCACACCACACCTGCTTCGGGCCTGCGATGCCAAGGCCCGTGTCAGGAACGGCTCGGGGAGGCTCCTCGCTAACTCAACTCAGAAGCCTGTGGCTTGCATCCCCGCTTTTCCCTTTTTTGGAAGGAGGAAGGAAGGAAGGATGGAGGAAGGCACAGCAGCTTAGAGTTTTATGATTACGAAGCGAAACACATTTTTTTCTTCCCCCTCCAGGAGTTTGGCTCCACTTGCAGGAAACGTTCTGCATATAATAGCAGAGGTTAGAGGATTCTTTACAGTGCTCATTGGTTAACTCTCTCCCACCCTCATCCCACTCACTGTAGAGAAAAGCTTTGGGGCTTAAATATGACCGTCACAGGGCATATTACACCACATGTCCCTAAGAGCCTCCTAAGTTGACTTTGGTGGGTGGGGTGGGACATCCCGGATTTTGCGTCTTGCGCTCAGACAGTGTGGGTTTCCAGTTCTTTCTGTGAAAATCCACGTTTCCTTTGTCCTGCTCTTAGGAAGTCTAGTATAATGAACTAACTATATGTACTCTTACAATAAGCGTTCTTTTTAAAGCGTTCCCACAGCTGTTATTTCATTAGATCCTTACAACAACCCCAACACTCGTACGGGAAAAATGGTATTTCCAATTGCTCAGGTGGGGAAACTAACATCAGACTGATTAGACCAATTATGCTATGGGATATGAGGATTGAAAAGTTTGGGTATAAAAGGAGTTGTCAAGGTCTGAGTTGCCATTATTATCATATTATCAAACCTCGCTGTGTTTATACGCCTCTAGGTCATAAAGACAAGTCATATAAGCGACATTTTATAAAGAAACTATAAAGCTTTATGTGTACCTAGCATTTTCCTTTACTATATTAAAATATCTTCTGAGTAGTAGTATTCTCTTTACATCATCTTTTCATATCATGTGACCGGGTCCTACGATTTTAATTTGAGGCCTAATTCTTGCCTGGTCTCCATGTTGTTATCCGGCATTAAAATATGGCCATCATTTTTCTTTAAAACCATGTTTTGTTTTATTTTAACAACTATTGCCCGGGGGCAGCCATGCTCTAAGCTCTTCCTTTGAGTTAGAAAGAAGAACTAACAAGCCTCATCATAGTTCTTGCTTTGTTCACAGAATGTCTTCTTCTTTCGGTTCCTTTTAAATAGAGTCATAGGCCCCAGTATTTGTGGGCTCAACCCTGCCCGGCTGGATGGGCCACAACTTTGTGAGTTTTCACTAAGATAAAGGGAAGGACACCTGAACTAGGAGGACTGTGTCCTCAGGGAAAATAGGGCAGTTTATGGAAAGTAGCGGAATTGGGGGGCCCACCCTCTTCTTATTACTCTTCGGCAGGGGAAGGAGAGGACTGTCCGCAACTAATTGTGATTTCTGATGCTCAGGGATCTGTTGGGAGCAGCCCCGGGGCACAGGATGGCTGGTAGGAGAAAGGAATTTGCTCATCCCTGTGAAGCAAGCGTGCAGTCCCCACCCCTAACACCAAGGGACCAGATTCTGATGGGTCCCCGTCCCTCCCTTGGAACAAGGTTAGTCTCTGTCCTCAGGAGGCATCCGCGGTGTTGGAATTTCCATAGAGACCCCATTTCCTGTCCCCAGCATGAGGCGTTCTTCCTTGGGATGGTGCAAAACTTTACCAGCAAAATTGTCGGACATGAGGGCCCATACCTCTGTCTCGGTTCCCTCCTCGTCTGCTGGCCACAGAGCTCAAGGAGATGACCTGACTCCTCTCACTGCCCACTAGCTCCCCATGCCAGGCCTCACTCACATAGATGCCCGCGGGCACGCTGCCTGCTGTCAGCACGCAGGGCGGACAATCCAACGGGAATAAGCATTGACACTGCTGTGGTTCCCCTGCAGGATTAATGTCACGTGAACTCACTGCCCACAAGGCAAACGCTCCGCAGGTGGAATGGCGGCCACATGCTGCCTGGGACAGGGGACAGGGCACAGGGGACAGGGGACAGGACACAGGGGACAGGGAGCGGTGGGTGGGGCTCAGGAGGTTGCCCGCTCAAGGATTGGAAAGCAGCTGCATCTGGAAAGGGGTTAGGCAGCCTCAGGGGGTGAGAGGGAGCAGAGAATTCAAGTGGCAGCATCAGTCACAGTAGCGGCCCAGGCTGAGCTAGAAGCCCAGCCGGGCACTTGGGACCAGGAGGAGCAAACACCACTCATGAACCCGGCATGCGGCCCGGGGGGACAGGGAATGGGTGTTGCATTTGCTCAAGCACCGAGGGCCCGTATGAGCCAGCCAGAGGCTGCCCGGGCCCGGCTGAGCGACTGGGAAGACGTGCTTGCCTACAGTGCTTAATGACCCTGTAATTAAGGAAAGACGTCTGTGAGACGAGGCCCGGCTCGTGCTTATTTCCCCGGGCGCAAGCTGCTGTGGGGGCTGTCGTAGCCGGTTCCTTCTCACCTTCTCAGTTAAGATTCCGGGCCCGGCCCGGGTTGCTGGGTTTCTGGGCAGCTGGGTTCTGCCGCCTCCTCCCCTAGGGAAGCGGTCCCTTCTGGGGTCAGCACCCCACTCCCAGGGCCAGCACCCCGCCCTGGAATCAGCACCTTCTGCCCAAGGTCAGCACCCCCTGCCCGGGTCAGCATCCCACTCCTGGGTCAGCACCCCTGCCCGGGTGAGCACACCAGGATGCCATGGTCCTCACGTCCCTGCCCCCTGACAGCTCAGCTGAGGACGGTCCAGGATGAGTCACAGGGAAGTCACAGCCACCTCCCCTTTTGGCAAGCAGGTGGGAACAGCGCTTCAGGCACCCCTGAAGCTGAGGGAAGTTTATGACAGGAGGGGGCCCACCTGGGGGGCTCCCCGGAGATTCAGGGCCTGGGCTCTTTTTGTTTTTAGAAGATTTATTTTATTGTTTTTGAGAGAAGGTGAAAGACAGAGAAGGGGGAGGGCCCAGAGCCGTCTCCATAGTTGCACATCATTGCTCGTGACATGGTTTCATTCCGCACAGGTGGATGTGGGACCTCGCAGGGCAGGAACCGAACAGGGAGCCTCCTGCATGGGAGGTGAGAACCTTCACCACCATCCTGGCGGTGACCAGCTGCGCCGCAGTTTAACATATGGGGTTTGCTCGGGCCAGAGTTGGGAATCGAACCCTGGACCTCGCGATTGCGAGGCAAGCGCTCACCGCTGAGCTGGCCCGGCCTGTTGAGCTGCTCGGTACGGTGCTTGGCCGCCCCAGCTGAGGGCCTGTGGGGTCTCCTGGAGCCCTGACCACTCGGGGCTGCTTGGCTGGTGAGGTCTACCCCTGAGCACCCCTGCACACACCCTCACCGGCTCCCTGCAGGCCGCCCCTGGGGTGCAGGGGTGGAGCTGCAGCTCGGAGCCTGCGGCCAGGAACTGGTGGGACAGGTTCTGAAGGCGGCAGCCCCAGGAGATGTGAGGAGGACACAGCGAGGCGCAGCCCTGGGACCAGGCAGAAGGCAGGGCCGCTGCTTGCATTGCCAGGAGGGAAGCTTCTGGAACCTCCACATCTACTTCCGGTTGTGTTGCCCCGACATGGGACATGCAGGATGTCATTCTGTCTGGCGGTGACCTATTTGCTGAACAGTGGGAATAATCGGGTCAGAAGTAAAATCCAAGTGCCCGGGTCCCCCTCAGAGAGTTCCCAGGGGTCTGATTTTACTTTAACCCCCTTGGAAAAAGTCAAGACCCCTCCTCCCTGAAAAACAAAAAACAAACAAACAAACAAACAAAAACATTCTTAAGCTGATGAGTGTGGCTTAGATGGAAAAAAAAGTACTTTGATAGAGGAATTTTATTTTTGTTGCTGAGTTGTTTACTTTTTTCAGTCAAGACGTGAAGTGCCGTTACGACAGCATCGCACAGAACGTGTTCTTGGAGGACAGCGGTTTCAGGGCCTTGTAAAGCCATGTCATCGTTTAGGGCAGGGCTGTCCAACCTCTTGGCTTCCTGGGCCACACTGGAAGCTGCACTGTCTTGGGCCCCACATGAAATGCACCGACACCGAGATAGCTGATGAGCTAAAAACAATTGCAAAGAAAATCTCATCATGTTTTAAGAAAGTTTCCGAATTTATTGTTTATGAATTTATGTTGGGTGGCATTCAAAGCCGTTCTGGGCCACATGCAACCGGTGGGCTTCAGGCTGGACAAGCTTGATTGATTTAGACTGTCCGAACTTTATTTTTTATGGTTTTTGAGAGAAGAAGAAGAAGAAGAGAGAGAAGGGGGAAGGCCCAGAGCAGTCTCCATAGTTGTGCATCATCAGTCTTCAACATGGTTTTGTTCCACACAGGTGGGCGGGGGCCGTGCAGGGCGGGAGCTGGTCTGGGGGCCTCCCGCATGGGAAGCTCACCCCCTCGAACCAGAGGCTGAACCGGGGGCAAGAACTAAACTGGGGGCCTCCCGCATAGGAAGCACACCCCAGTTCAGCGTATGGGTCCACACGGGCCGGGGCTGGGATTTGATCCTTTTGCAGTCCCTGGGGCTGCAAAGCAAGTGCTTAACCGGCTGAACTATCCCAGCTTCCCCAACGTTAAAGCTGATAGTATATTTGAGGGCTGCCCAGAAAGCATCCAGCCATGAAATATGACAACTAGAGGCGTGTGTGGCTGGATTCCTCCCCAAAAGCCCTCGTATGTTACCATGCGCATGCACATGGTGTATGTAAGGTTTATGCTATATGCACAGTCTCTATAGTATGCGGTGTGTATAATGCACAATGTGCATATACAAGTATAGTCGTATATACTCGTGTATATGCAGGGTCCAGCAGAAGTAATGCCCTTTGTAAAGTAGTAGTGTATAAATAGAAGAACACAAGAGGACATGCTTATGATTTTGTAATAAAAGATTTCGTGTAGGAGACCAGTTCATGAAAAAAAAAAGGAAGTGCTACCTCTGCGGGACCCTGTGCCTATATATACCCGCAAGCGCATTGCAGCCAGTGTGCAGCCTCTCCGCTCTGCACTTTCCCAATCACCCCATCTTCCGTTCCTGCCTGCTGTCAATCATTCACTGACGGGAGGGCCAGCACGTGCTTCCTGGGCCTTCTCCTTCCTTCCTGGAAAGGAATTTTCCACCGCGCTGGACGCCCCAGTGTTTTTAGCCAACGCCGCGTAAACCCCCTGCAGCAAAAGGCCCTGCGGGGGCCCCTTTCCGAACCTTAGACCCGGCTGCATAGGGAGACGCCACTGTCTCCCTGACCCGTCTGTTTGGCTATTTCGTGCTTCACTAAACGAATGAAATCATTAAACAAACATTTAGTGATTACCCGTTCTCTGGGAAGCCCTGTGGATACTGCCAGTGCGTGTTCATGTGTGCGCACGTGTGTGTACATGTGTGTGCATGTGCACGTGTGTGTGTGAGACACCCTGGGGTACTTAGCTGCTCACGCGGGGACACACAGACCTAAGCCCCCGTTCCGCTTCCGTGCTTATTTGGATTCTGTGGTTCTCGGGCCACGTAACTAATGCCTGGAACCGTTTACCCGCAGGCCCGAGCCCGCCACCTGCTTTCATCTCAGCAGCTGCCACGTGTGCGAACATTTCTGGGGGCCCAGTGACCCCACAGCCAGAGGTGCTGAGGAGAAAGGAGCGCAGACGCGGGGCCTTCCCCTGCGGGCCGTGTTCTGCAGGACGGTGGACCGGGGTCTGTCGCAGGGAGGTGACATACATGGTCATGGGGCCTAGGGAGCTGCTGGGGACACAACAGCCCCCTAACTTTGTCCTGACCCACACGGTCTCCCCTGCTCTCCGGGGGAACCTTCCAGAACTTGCCATCTTTGAGAGCAGACCGGCTGTCCACACTGGCCTGCCCCGGCAGTGACCAGCGTCGGAGACCTGCCCCTCTGCATGCTCCGGGCTGCGTCTTACTTACTGTGTGAGCTGAGGTCACAGGACTGCCTCCATCCAGGCCCTCTGAAAGCGGGGTGCACTGTGATCAGGGAATCCCGGGGAACATGCATGGCGCATCAGAGGCTGGGCACGAGGGCCCTGGGTCCTGCCCACGGCCACTTCAACTCTCTGGGTCTCAGTGTCTGCCTCTGGCACAAGGGGTGTGAATTTGGGCAGCTCGGGGGCCCCCCATACGGGTCAGGGGAGCAGGCTGGCCTTCCACCAGGCCACACAGACATGTGTGCGGGTCCTGGGGGCAGGGGGAGTGGGGGTCCAGTGTGAACAAAGGGCTTGTCGCCCCGATAACCCATGCCGGGTGCCCTTGGATCTCAGGGCCGGCATAACTGCTGGGAGGATTGGGGTGAAGAGACGCCCTCCATTGGAAAACTGGAAGTCCTCTCCAGCCCCTGCTGGGGGCAGGACACACTCTGGGGAGGGGACACAGGGCAGGGCCTGATCTCCAGGGGCCTGCAGCCTGGTCACACAGCTCCACACTTGGCGGCCTTTCAGCCACGAGCCCCTGTGTGACAGACTTCCTATCTTCTGTGCTGTCCCGCGCTGCGGGCCCTGTGACAGGCATGCTGCCTTCCCTTCTTAGCGGCCCTCCAGTTCCTGAGGTTGGAATCGTGTCAAGCCGGCGGGGCACCGTAACTCGTTACGCTTCCTTTCTTAAAGGCACGCCAACTGACTGTGTGTTTCAGACGTGCGGGGACATGGCAGGTGGGAGCTTGAGGGGCCCTGAACAACTGATGGCCGATTTAATCATGTGCATCCTGAGTTAAGAGAAGGCTGCAGGGATCCCATAACCACAACAAAGGTTCTTCTCCTATCGTTTCGGGAACCTCCCAGGTGCCGGCTTGGTGCTGTGGCTTCAGCCTTTCGCCTCCTGCATGGCGTCTGTGTCCCGCCTGAGTTTCCGTTGAACTCAGCGGGGGCCGTCTGTCCATCCGCCTGGATCCTGCCATGACGTCCCAGCAGACCCTTGGCTCCGTGCTCTGCCATCTATAGACACTCTCACGCGCAGGGGCAGGCCCCCAGCGAGCGTCCCCGACCGTGGTGGAGCAGGGACCCTGCCTGCCCGCTCCCCGGGGTGAGGAGTTCTGAACAGAACCGGGCTGTGTGGGATCACTCTCCAGGGGGACTGGTTTCTGACTGTCCGCATCGCTCCTGCTGGCATGTCACCTGGCCTGGCTGCTGACCGCACAGGGGGGAGGTGCCCCACTTCTAAAGTGGCTCCAGAATGCTGTTCTCCATCAGATAAAGAGAAAGCCCCTGGTCACGAGGGGGGCTCTGTGAGAACCATGCCGAACACGAGGTGCATCATGCACCTGATTAGAGTGGCTTCTTATCTGGGGAATGCATTCTCCCAAGGTGACCTTTAGCTGCGATGGTCATTACTGCTTCGGGAAATCGTCCCCAAGACTACGGGTGTGTGGCGAGAAGGTGGCTCACGTGTCCGGAACCGTGGCCAGGCCTGGCTTTCATCGATGGCCACCTTGCCCACAAAGACTACAGTTCCCAGCATTCACTGCACACTCACAGGTGGCCTCTCAGGCCTGGACTCAGGGAAATGCTCTGTTTCAATGCCACAGCGGGCACCTTTGTGTTGCCGGTGGCTCCTTTATGCCATGATGAGGCGGGAAAAGGAAGATCTCCTAGCAGAGAGCCACCTTCTAGCTCATTCATTCAGCCAGGGACCAGAGCCCTGGCAAGATCAGGGGTTTTGTCAGCTGGGAGCTGTGGTAGCGAATAAAAAAGAAGTGGAACCAGATGTTCACCCCTCCGGTTGCTTCATATCCATGCAGGCCCGTGCAAGAGGAGGCTGTAAAAACATCACAGCCCTTGAGTCCCAAGGCCCCGATTTATGCCCCATGCAACCTTGCGCCGTAAACCCGCCACCCGCAGCTTCCGAAGGGGCAGAGCCCAGCCGCGGCGTTGACCGGAGGTGGTGGATGGCACTGCGGGGACCTGGGCAGGGAGTCGGGGGCCAGGGACCAGCGATTGCTCTTCCCGAATCTTAACAGCGGGCCAGAGACTTGACCAGGTGGGGCTTGGAGGGTGGTGGCCTTCTTAGGACATAAGCCAAACTCGATTTTGCATTGTTGCCTGAAAGGGAACTTGATTTCTCTCTGAAAAGAGTTGGCAGATGCAAGAGGACTCAGGGGGCATCCGAGTCACAGAGGCAGAGTTGTCACTGCGGGTGGAAGTGCTTACAGGAGACAGGAGGGGTGGACAAGGGCCCGCCTGGCCCAGAAAGCCATCCCCCCCCAACATTGACCCCCGGAAGCTGGGATGTTCCCTGAGTGTCACAGGAAGCCATCCGATCTTGGCTTCATGAGGATCCTACCTGCTCTACGGAGAGCAAATGATGGGGAGGTCGGTGTAGACGTCCGGGCACTAGCTACCGTGTCCTGGGCGAGGGGGGTGCTGTGAGCACCGAGGATGGTGGGTGGGCTCCGAGGTCTAGGGGCTGGAGGAGACGAGACGTCGGTGTCGGACACGTTGCCTTGGTGATGCATCTAGACATCTACAGGGATGTGTTCAGGGAAGCTGGGCGGACACATGGTCTAGCGATAAGCAGAGAGTCAGGGCAGAGCTTCGAACGTGGGGCTCCCATTCTGGATGATAACTGGAGACATAGAAGTAGAGGTACTGCTCAGGCCACTGTTGCCCCGTGGTCTTGATGCCACCATGGTGGTCACCTTCTGCTTGCCATTCATGGGAGTTCCCACGGGGCCTAGCGCCTTCTTCCCTAGTTCTCCACATCTGTCTTTTTTTATTTTTGCATCATCTGGCTCAACTTTTCTGTCCTCTTAACATTTTCGCAGCTAGTTGACATTTTTACAGTGGGCATCACCTTATTATGTTAGGATGGGTCGCTAAAGAGGAATGTTTTGCCTTTTCATTTGATCCCTGTTTCTCTTTTGTTTCTTTTTATTGTTTTTGACAGAGAGAGAGAGAGAGAGATACAGAGACAGAGAGAGAACCGAATTGGGGGAGCTCCCAGTTCAGCATATGGGTCCACACGGGCCGGGGCTGGGATTCGATCCTCGGTCCCCAGGGCTGCAAAGTGAGCGCTTAACCCACTGAGCCATCCTGGCTTCCCTGATCCCTGTTTCTTAAAGGATGACATTCGCGTCAGGTCCCTGCTAAGTGACGCAGTTCTGAGAGCTGACTTTAAAGAATCTGCTCGGCATGTGTCTAGCCTGCGAGTAATGGTCAAGCTGTCCCTCAGGGGTGCCCATTTGCAATGATGCAGGTTGTGGGAGCCCCTCAGGTTCCCGCTTACTCACTGGGTTCCGTGCAAATTCCATTTTGCATGGCCACTGGTTTCTATTTGCTCTCATTAAATGGTAACCATGTTCAGCGCATTCTTCACAGAAAACGACTCAAACAACCTCCCCCTCCCCCCAGTCCCCAAATAAGGCTGAAAACAGATGCATGCCGGCACCGCAGAGTTAAAACCTGCGTTTGTGGGAGGGGCGCTGGAACATCTGAGCAGGCAGACAGCTGAGGGTGTTTACTGTGGTCAAGTGTGGAGACCAAGGCCCAGGCAGGGACGGCCCGACCCGATCGGTTTACCACCCAGAGAACCGAAAACTAGCCTCTCCCTGTCTCATCCTGTGGTCTGCCCCTGCCCCGCCTCCACTGCTGAATCTGGGAAGCTCACAGAAGTCTCCCTTGGGGGAGACTTGCCGCAGATGCGATGCACATTTTGGAGTCAGGGGGGTATCAGGGGTCTATGGAAGCACGTGGGAGGTCAGATCACTCGGGGGACGTGTGTAGAGTGAGATGCAGAGAACAAGCCCAGAGCTCTGGGAGAAGCGCCCGCAGCAACAGCCTGCAGGGAAGGCTGCGAAGGCAAGGCGGTTGCTGGGAAGGGGTGGGCGGGAGAGAACCAAGCGAGAGAGGTTTCTGGAAGCCCAGGGAGAAGCAAATCTCAGTGATGAGCCAACACAGTGCGGACCGTTACAAAGATGAGGAGTGTGTCCCTTAGATTGGGAACTCCAGAGCTAACTGGTGACCTGAATAGAGCTGGTCAGCGGGGACGTGGTAGCCAGAGGCCAGCCTACAGGAGGCAAGAAAGTGAGGCGATAAAAAAGTCAGTGAAGTGACTTTTTTGAGAATGTGGCACACAAGAGAGACAGAGGGCAGGGGCAGAGGGAAGGCACGGTGAGGGGGGATATGTCCATTGGTTTCTGTTTTGCTTGGCTTTGAGGGCCGGTGGCTGTGATGGGGTTTACTTCACTTTCACTTCCTGTTACAAGGAAGACAAAGACAAGCACTCTGCTGGGTTGGCAACCGAAACTCTGCCCAGTAGGCAGTGTGGGTGCTTCTGTCACTCATTCTGAGGGACACGCCAGGGGCTGTCTTCTGCAAACGAATCTTGTTCCTAGAGGTGTTCTGGGGCCCAGAAAAGGGCGGAGGGAGAAGCCAACCGGGGCTGCCCAGGCGTGGACTCCAGGCCCACCCTTGGTGCCATTGTTCCACCAGCTGTCTTTCCAAGTCACACCCACACACTCCCCTCTGCAGGGCCCAGGGAAAGTGCTTCAGGGAAGCAGTTTGGTGAGACTCCTGCTATTGTTTGGCGTTGCTATTGTTGGGGTTTTCATGGGAGAGAATCTTGATAATGAGATGGGGACAAGAGAGGGAGAAGATAAGAAAACCTGGAGAGGGTTCTGGGGGAGGGAAGACAGCAGAGCCCAGCACTCAGGGGAAAGGAGCAGAGCAGGAGGGGGCAGGGCTCCTTCTCACAGACTGGGGGCGGAGTCAGGGGCAGGGCGGAGCCTGGGGCGGAGCCAGGGGCAGGGCTGAGGAACCTGGGGGCGGAGCCAGGGGCAGGGCGGAGCCTGGGTCAGGAAACTTGGGGAACTCAAGTCTGACAGCCGACTTAGCCTGTCCAGTGGGTAACAGGGTCCCCTGTTGTGGGGGAAGACGCAATGGGATGGGGCTTGATGACAACATGTGAGGTTTAGCTGTTCCAGGGTCTGAGAGGGAACTGAGCAGGGACCAGAAGGGGCGTTCCTCATGAAGGCTTCCCTGGCCAAGGTCAAGGTTGCATTCACAGTGTGCCTGGTGCGCAGGGCAGGAGCGTCCTCCATCGGTGGCAGCAGGATGGGTCAAGATGGTAAGGCAGATGAGATAAAGGGCCAGGGGCCAAGGGAGCCACCGGTTGTGACAGAGTCACCGAACGCCATATCCTCTCCCTTCCCACCCGCCAGTCAGTGAAAAACAAGTTGATTTCACTCTGTGTTTTAGCCACTGTGTTACTGCTGGGAACGCACACCCTGGAACAACGGACTTGGGGTGATAATGACTTGTCACTGTAGGTTCATGGTGGTGACAAATGCACCACTCATGTGGGTGTTGAAGGGGGGCATGGCTGTGAGGATGGGGCAAAAGGCCTCTGAGTAGATGTAGGGGAACACAAAATGAGTAGGAAGTGCAGAGATTTCTCATCTACTCCATGCTCCTCTCTCCACCAGCATGTCCTTCCCCAGAGCGGGACATTTGTTCTAATCGATGAACCTTCAACGACTCATTCTTGTCATCCACAGTGCGCAGTTTACCTTTGGCTTCACTCTTGGTGCTGCATGTTTTCCGGGTTTGAACACATGCATCATC
The DNA here is from genome assembly GCA_004027555.1 of Craseonycteris thonglongyai. Lineage (NCBI taxonomy): Eukaryota > Metazoa > Chordata > Mammalia > Chiroptera > Craseonycteridae > Craseonycteris > Craseonycteris thonglongyai. The sequence goes on along the minus strand of PVKE010014500.1, from coordinate 15,140 downwards.
ATGGTATCACACACAGTATTCTCAGCGCCCTAGAAACGCTCTGTGTTCTGCCTACTCGTCCCTCCCTGCCCCCAACCCCTGGGCTTCTTACCGTCTCATGGTTCTGCCTGTCCTAGTACGTTATAGAGCTGGAGTCATACACTACGGAGCCTTTCCAGATTGGCTTCTTTTACTTAGTCACAGGCAGTCAAGGCTCCTGTGTGTCCTTATGTGGCTTGAGAGCTTCTTTCTTCTTTGTATTGAATAATATGCCATTGTCTAGATGTATCACAATTTGTTTATTCATTCGCCTACAGAAGGATATCCTGCTTGCTTCCACGTTTTGCCACTGTGATCAAGTGGCTTGTGTGCAGGTTTTTTGGGCTCATTTGTTACACAGCAATAGATAGAATAGGTAACCAATATAGGATCCTTAATTTCTTCCGAATTATGATTGTGTCCCTAGACCTGCCACCTTATCTACTCTGTCAAGTATAGCTGGCACTTCAGTTGTCCAAGGGCCTGAAGTACTGTGCAGTGCCCATCCAGGACACAGCTGCATCCTCTCACAGGGGACTCCGTGTGCTCCTGTTAGCCACCTGTTCACTTTCATTTTCCAAAGGAATTCACTGCCATCCAGAAATAGGCTGTAGGTGGCCAACGTGGTCTGAAGGCCTAGCCCGACGCTGACAGGCATCGGAAGCGCTCCCAACAACGTACAGGGCCCCGTTCAGCTTCAGGTACAATCTATTGTTGATGGTGTCGCTGCTATAATTAGCATGGTCCCTGCATTAGAGACTCCCTCACCCTTTTCACTTGGGGCCATCGGATGGAAGGAGGTGGGCGGGAGGAGGCCCTGAGGTGGATCCTGGCTGATGACCCAGCACACAGAATCGGGGTGTGCAGGAGGCCTGGCACCCTAAGTCTTGCAAGCCTGCCTGCTCAGGGGTTGTTCCCGGCTTTCTGTGGATGGGATCTGGAAGCAAATGCATGGGAGTGATCCGCAGGAAACAGTAACCACTGCACAAGGGAGTCGTGGACACAGCAACACCCTGAACTACACACAGCCAAGGAGCCAGGACTTGCTACAGTGTCCAGAGATGCTAGGGGACCCCTCAGGGAGGACAGGGAGGTGAGAACGCTGGGCCCGTGGGTGTGGTGGGTGCTCGGTGCTGGGCGAGTGTTCACGCATCACCTTTACCTTGACCCATGAGTCTGGCCAGGCCTTTTGGGGAAGAGGCTGTCACTCAAAGGCCTCCCCAAACCCATGGCATTGTGCATGGGAGGTGTCCCAAAGAGCCTTGTGAGGAGACATGAATCATCAGGTTGCACCCGTCCCCTGGGCTGTCTCCTCCAGGAGGGGCCACCTTGGCCAATCAGAAAGTGGTGCGTGGAGGAAGGCGGGACAAAGGCCAGTCCCTTGGAGAGGCAGAGCTAGCTGCTCTTGCAGGGGACATCCAAGCGCTGGCTCCTGCGTGTGTCCTATGGACAGATGCTACACTCTTACCTCGGTGGCCCGGCTGGGAGCGGGGGGTGCCCTCCACACCCACCCAGAGCCATGCGCTGGGCTCAGAACTGGGTCCCCACATAGACAGGCAGAGATCGAGGATCTGGTCCGATGGGTGCGATCGGATTTCGTCATTTCTTGGACAAGCCAGTCATGCCCCCCACATCTCCGCCAGCATCCAGGCCTCCTTTGTCCCGCCCTCCAGGCAGCCGGGCATCTCCCACGGCCGCCTCTGCGGCCTCTCTCAGGCGCCTGTGTCCACGCGGGTCGTATTCCCCGCGTGTGCTGGGACCGCAGCAGGGCTTTTCCGAGAGAGCCGCTCTGGGCTGGCAGGGATGCGTGTGTGCCTCCACATCGCCCGAACCTCTCTGCCTCTCCCTTGTTTTTCTGCGGACACTGGAACCCTCTGGTCTGTGCTCTGAGACACCCTGTAGTTGAAAGAGGGCAGCGCTGTGAGCTGTGAGTTAGCACATGCCACCCTCTAATGGCTTCTGCCTTCTAGGTCTCGGGCCCCGTGGGGAACGGCCTTGATGGAGGGTCCCCCGAGAGATTCGGCCGGGTGAGCTGGCTCTCTCTCTAGCTCCATACCCGCAGAGTGGCGGGCGCGTCGGAAGTCAGGCAGCTTGGGTGTGTCTGGCTGGGAGAGAGATGGCCCAGCGTTTTGCTGCTGGACAGGAACTAGCTGGACTCTTTCTAGTGCACCAGCGCTTCTCAGACCCACCTCCCTCGTTGGTCACCTGTCCACCTGCTCCCTTGCGGCTCCCGGCTGGGTCTAGACAGGAGAGCGCAGTGGCTCCGAGCTGAGTGTGCTCACTAACGGGCTTCCTTCTCCTGCCCTTCTGCCAAGAGGGGTTGGGGGGGGCACGGGGGGCAAATGCTGCTCATGCACCCCTCAGACTTCTCAGCCAGCCCCTCAAGAGAACAGGCAGCCCTCCCTGACTGGCGTCTGTGGAATGAATGTTTGCAGCGCCTGGAGAAGTTGGCTGGACACAACAGTTTGCTGCTGTTTCCAGGGGAATCCAGGACCTCGTCTCGGGGACAGTGTTCACAGTGGGCGGAAGGGCCGGGACACGCTGCGTACGGGTGGCTGGAATGCTGGTCTCCAGGAGTGGTGGGCAGAGGCTCGGAGAGGAACCGGGCCTGCTCCCGTGAGCTCTGAGCCAGGCCTCGTGCGGCAAGTGAGGCTCAGCAGGAAGCTCGGCGTGTCCACGAGTTCATGACGCTCTGCAGAGAAAACACCCCGTGCAACGCGGAGTGTGAAACCGGCCGGCTTCGGCGTTTCTTAAATCGGGGGGCGTGGGTGGTCACAGAGGTGATGAGCTAATTCCCAGGGGAGTGGGGACAGCTGGTGGGTGGTGGGTGACATGCCACCGCTCTCTCCTGCCCCACGGAGGGGTGACGTAGAGGTTGGAAGGAGCACGTTTTTAGAAGTTGTATTTGTATCTTCAGCTGCCCAAACCTCACAAGTCTCTCCCCGCTCACCTTGGAAGAATGGAGCTATTCCACCTGTCTGAAAATAGTGAGCAGGTTCTGGAAAAAATAATAACGAAGAACATTTCCTCTCGATCTCCAGACCGGAAGTGCTGGCCTGGCTTGTTTTGGGGAGCCCGTTGGTACTTCCTGAGCCCCGGGTGCACGTAGCAGCCAGCTCCCTAAGGTCAGAGTAGCTCCCGTGCCTTCCGACCCGGGGACCGTGGGTAGTGCTTTCCTGGCCCCCAATATTTTGTTCAAGGCCAGTTCCAAGTCTGCGGAGACAAGTGTTTCCCCAAAGCTGGGATCCGGCTGAGAGGCCCACGACGGCTCCCTGGTTTCATTTGGGTCAAATCGAAGGGAAAGAGAGAGCATTGGACTCACCCCAAGGGTGTGATCAGACACCCGCTCAGTTCTGTAAATCCCCGGCAGCCTGTGACTTCCCGTGAATGTTCTAGCAGCGGTTAGAGGAAGGCACCGACCACCACACATCACGGCAGCGGGGCAAATGGCTGAGGCGCTCCGCAGCGGGACCTCGGCCTGTCGGAACCCACGCGGGGCTTCAAGTTCACCTGCTACCAGAGTCCAGCTGGCTGCAACCAGGCCGGCCTGGCATCGTGGCTTTGCCGCACTGTCGGCTGTGGGGCAAGTTCCTCCTCCCACGGTGCTCCTTGGTGAACAGAGACACCGTGAGCGTTAGCTCTGGGTGTTCAGCGCTTAGCGGACTGTGAGATACCGATACTGGGTCTTTGAAAGGCTGGGCTCACAGGACCGGAAGGAAAGGAAAGGTACGTTAGAACTGGCAGCTCGGAGTCCTCTAAGTCTCATGTAGGCTTACAGTCTGAGGAAGGGCAGGGATTTGGGGTAAGAGTAGACAGCAAAGCTGTGGGAGAAAGATGCAGAAGCCGAGAGGGACAGAGGAGAGCGGGGACCGCCCCTGCAGAAACAGGACCCGTGTGGAGAGCAGGCATCCCAACCCACGAGGAGAAACCAGAGAAGTCAGCTCAGCGGAGAGAGAAGCTGCCAGAACCCGGGGGGTATGGCCTGACTACCTGCCCAGAGTTCTGGCTGCGAGTGGACAAAGGGGCACCACGGGGCAGGGGTGGGGAAGGCACACTGAGAGCCAGCCCAAAGCCACCAGATGAGGGGGCACATTGAGCACCAGCCTGCTAAGCACCTGGCTCAGGTGGGGGTTCCCCTGCAATTGCCCTAATCCCCTCTATGCACTGACTGAACCTGCACTGATCCCAGACGCCTGGGAGGGAGCCCCTCCTGGGAGAAAGGTTTGATTTGGTTTGTTTTTGTTTTGTTTTTAAAGATTTATTTTTATTGTTTTTGACAGAGAGAGAGAGAGATACAGAGACAGAGAGAAGGGGGAGGGCCCAGAACAGTCTCCATAGTTGCACATCACTGGATTTTCCACATAGTTTCATTCCATAGGTGGGCGTGGGGCTGCGCAGGGCAGCAACTGGGCCAGGGTCTCACCCCAGTGAGAACCAAACTGGGGGCACTCCCCAGTTCAGCATATGGGTTCCCACGGGCCGGAGCCGGGATTCGATCCTCGGTCCCTGGGGCTGCAAAGTGAGCACTTAACCCACTGAGCCATCCGGCTTCCCCTGGTTTAGTTTTAAGTCTGGTTTTTGGGGGTTGGTGGTGATGGTTCTTGCCCATGAACACAAGTGGCAATAAAAGCAAACCTAGACGTTGCTCCCTACACGAGGGAATTCTGGATGCTACGATGGAGCAAAATGGGAGCAGAAGCTAATAGACGATCCTTGTGTTGTTCTAGACGCCTGGTTACCTGTGGCCTTTCTTGTATGTGTAGCCGGGTTTTAGTTTTGTTGCAAACGTAACTTTTTGATATTTTCATCTAAGTAGAACGTGCATTCAGAAAAGTACCCAAAGTCTACATATGTAAGGTGCTAAAAGTTCACAGATGGAGCGCTCACTCATACAAGCAGCGCTGAGACCACGGCCAGCACCCCCAGGCCCCCCGGTCTCCGCATCAGCCTGCATCTCCCATCACAGGTCAGCTTTGCCTTCTTCCTTTTTTGCCCCTTGTCTCTTTTTAAAAAAATTATTTTTAACTGGTAGAATGGACCAAACGTGACACTTATCACTTTAATCATGTTTAAGTATACAGTTCACTGGCATGAAACACATTCACACATGTACAGTCACCCCCACAACACTCGCTTTGTTTTATAAAATGGAAACTCTACACCCTTTAAACGCCCCCCCAGTGCCACGCCCCCCACCCCACCCCAGCCCCTAGCAACCACCGTTCTGTTTTTATTTAAAGATTTATTGTCCTCAAAGCTCATTCGTGTTGTAGCACATGTCAGAACTTTCTGTTTCAGGCCAAAGAGTCTCCTATGCCGTTGTCGGAATACATGACAGCTTGTTTGGCCATCACTTGTAGACAGGTACTTGGGTCACTTCCACCTCGTGGCTATTGTGAGTCACGCTGTGAAATGGGGGCACAACTATGTGCTTGAGCCTCTGCTTTCAAGTCTGGGTAGATACTGAGAAGTGGAACTGCTGGCTCACGGGGTGGTTCTATTTTTAGTTTTTTGAGGAACCTCCCTACTGTTTTCCACAGCTAGTTTTGCCTTTTTTTCATATACACAGAACCATCCAGTGCACACTCTTTTCTTTGGCCTTTTTTTGGTTCACATGTGTGTGTGTGAACCTGTTTCTGTTGATGGACTTCTGACCAGGCCCCCTGCGTGGGAGGAGTGACCATGGACTTGAGTTTTATTCGCTGGTGTGTTGCAGATTCTCCCCTCGTGCATGGAGCTGTTTCTTTTCATGGGTGAATCTCTAGTTCTGTGCTTTGGCCGTGTCACCTTCGGTGAGGAGGATGGAACAGAGAAATGGGGATTAAGCGAGGGGGCGTACCTGCAAAGCTGGGGGTACTCCACCCGTTCCCGTGTCTTGGGTACAGGGTGGGCACGCAGGCCCTGGGTGGGAGGCCGGGCCCCTGGGTCCTGCTGGGGGCATCTGGTGCTGCCGCCTCCTCAGCAGGCCAGGGCAGAGCGTTGGCTTCTGCAGTGGCCTCCTCTGTGTGAGGTGTGTGTGTGTGTGTGTGTGGGTGTGTGGGTGTGGGTGTGGGGGGTGCCAAGTGCTGACACAGCCGCTTTCGCTTAGCTCATCATGGAGAAAAGACACTCAGAGGCGTTTGGGGGTGAGCCCGGAGCGATCTGGGCAGGAAGGACCTCAGCCAGTGGCCTGCACGCCTGCCCTGAGCAATAGAAACCTGACGCCCAGCGATCCCAGCCACACAGGCGGTTTCATTTTTTTCTTTTTTTTTTAGTAGCCACGCTGTAAATAAAGAAGAAAGAGGTGACATTAATGCTGGTAAATTACGTAACCCTGCACATGAAAAACACTATCACTGCAATGTGAAATCAACGTGAGATATCAAAGTATAATATACCGTGAGCGTGCAATAGCCATGAGGTAGCTCATGTTCTTTTTCGTTTATCATTTAAACGTCCTGAATCCAGGGCCCAGTGTATCCTGACTGCGAGTCTCCTTTCACACGTGCCACACATCCCGTGCTCAGTGACGCGGCGTGGCTTCCGGGCCAATGAGCCTCATTTAGGGTTGGTCACCTCCCTAACCCCACGAGCGCGTTTGCTGATATCTGCAGATGATTTTCATGGTCACAACTACAGGGGGCGCTATTGAATCTAGTGGGTGGAGAGACCAGGGCCGCTAAACGTCCTACAGGGCAATGACCCATCTCAAGACGTCAGTAGTGCTGTGGTCTAGCTGAGATAGCCTAGTCTCGACCAAAGCCCACTCCTCCCCTCTCCCCCCGCAGTGGTGGGCACGAGACGGGACAGGGATGACCCCCGGGTCTCCTGAGTCGAGCCCCAGGGCACTTGCGTATGTCACCCACGGCCTCCTTCAGGCATGTGACAGTAGCAGGGGTTCCCCACCCTTCCCCCAGCGCAGCTCTGCTGGTGAGTCTAAGTGGCAGGTCACACGCCACGGGCCAGGCTCCGAACCCCAACCAACTCCCACAGCTCAGAGGTTTCTTTTGTGTTCCATGGAAATTTAGGGAAAATTCACACACTTGGCAGAAGCTGAAGACTAGCCCAGGAGAGACAAAGGAGATGCTGAGCCGAGGGGACACAGGGGACCCCGGCCAGCTCTGAAGGAGGCCTTCCGGGCGTGAGTTGCCAGACGGGAGTCTCTCCCCAGACGAGCGGGTTTCTTACTCAACCACAAGAGGGCCAGCAACCGGATCCCGAACGTCCACTGAAATGTGTGCTCTCATCAGTCCTTCCGGGTCCCTGTAACGCATAGCTCAGCAGTACAAGCTTCCAGCACATTGCCTTCCCATGGTCTTCTGAGGGCCCCCTCCAGAAACGCACCCCCCGCACCACAGGTATGGACTTGAAATGCTTGTAGAGACGGGTAGAACGACTGAGTGAATTGCATTGAACAGCTTCAGAAACAAACAAGACTTCCTCCCTCCCTCCCTCCCTCCCTCCTTCCTTCCTTCTTTCCTTGTTCATTATTTATTATTAAACTTACTGAAGTGACTTTGGTTAGTAAAATTCCATAGGTTTGGGAGATACTGGGAGAGCTCAGAGGTTGAGCGCTTGCCTCTCAATGGCAAGGTCCGGGGTTCAGTTCCCAGCCCCGGCCCGTGCAAGCCCCACATGTGAACTGCACATGGTAACCGGTCACCGCCAGGATAACTCCGGGGCGAAGGTTCTTGCCTCCCATGTGGGAGGCCCCCGGTTCGGTTCCCGCCCGGCGTGGCCCCACACCCACCTGTGTGGAATGAAACCACGTCACAACTGATGACGTACAACTATGGAGACTGCTCTGCCCCCCCCCCTTCTCTCTGTCTCTGTATCTCTCACCTTCTCTCAAAACAATAAAAAAGAAATTAAAAATTTAAAAAATTACACAGGTTTCAAGTACACAACCCTCTGTGACATCGTCTGTGTGGTGCGTCGTGTGCTCACCACCCAGTCAGCCCTCCCCCCATCGCCACAGGTCTGACCTTTCCCCCACTGGCTGTTGGCTTCAGTGATAAGCAACCTGCTCTGTTCAGAGCGGTTCCGGCCTGACCTTGGGCCTCCTGTGCCGGTGTTGTAGCTGCTCACCCCATTTTCTGTGTCCAACCGCACGCTGCATTCCCCAGTTGGTTTGTGGGTGGCCTGCCCCCCACCGGCCTTGGGACTGGCTTTGGGGGTTCCCTATACAATAAAACCTCCTTCCCCTTGTGTCCCACGCTGCTGAGACGTGCAGAGCTCCCCTCCAGCCTCAGGGACCTCGGAGCCCCGTTGGCGAGCGTCCAGCCTCCGCGTGGAGGAGGTGCGCTTTCTGCGTCTCTCTCTCCGCCTGGGAGTCCTCCACTGACCCCGATGCATGCTCCACCCCTGCGGACACACTTGCTGCCTGACACACCCTGTACACGCGGTTCGTGTGCCCTTTCGGGGCTCTCGCTCGGTGTTGCCCACCTGCACACAGTTCACCGCTCACGACTGTGTTGAGGATGAAGACTCAGGATGCAAAAGGGCTGCAGCCACTTTGTCGTCAGCACATGTTAGGAAAGGAGTTAGAGAGGAGCTGAGCGCTGCTTATAAATGAGGTCGGGGGGAGCTGTGTGCTCCCCACAGGGCTCCTTCCCAGCTCGGCTTCTTCCGTCACGGCTGACCGCTGAGAACAGAGGCCCGGCATGGAATAGGAAGATCAGTTACTTGGAGGTGGACCCCCACCCTCTTACTGATCATCAGCTGTGGGGGTGTCAAGGGGGTTGGGGGGAAACTTCCCTCTGTCCTCCTACATTCTTCCGACAGGCCTAATAATGAAGCCGGCAAGAGACAGGTCGACAAGAGAAAATAACCGAGCTTGACCGCAGCCTTCCGTATGGAAGCCCCACGTCCACACCGGCTTCGGGGACGGCAAGGGAAGAGGAGGTCTCCGTGACGTTCTGGGCTGAGGATGAGCGAAGGCGTCTTGGGGCTTCCGAGGGGAGAAAGATCGTTCTGAGGACCATAAGAAGAGCAGATGTTCAGTAATCCGAAGTTCGCCCCGCCCCCCAAAATAGGTCATAAAAAGTTATCTCTGGCGATAACTCGTATTATGGGCCAAGGCCTGGACTTTGAATTCTCTCAGGGAGGGGTCAAGGTTCCTGTGAGCCCGCGGAGTCCCGGCTGCCTTCTGCGTGAAATAACTCACTTGCCAAAGTGGCGCGTCTTGGGGCCTGTTCCAAACTCCTTTGGGGACAAACTCGTGGTCACATGGTGCAGGGGGGCTAGAGGGAGCTTGCTTCAAGGCCACAGCCACTGCTTTATCTCCAGGTTCTGTGCTTCTTCCCGTGTGGTCCTGGGGTGGGTACGTCCACAGAGAGGCGACCCTTATGCGCCCAGATCAAGTTGGGATTCAGTCCTTTCTAGACTCAGGGAGCCGGTCTCCTCAGACGATTAAGGGATGGCGTTGGGGCACCGTCTCCTTTTCTCTTTCTCCTCTCCTCAGGATTCTACGAACTTGAAACCGTATCCACAACGTCTTTGTTCCAAGTGACAAAGGCCAGCACCGAGGCGTGTTTCTAAGTAGGACGGGCTTCTGCCTCTCGCTCACAAGAACTCGGCTTCACCTCCGCTGTCTCCTGTTAGCTGGATCCCAGCCCTGTGTGGGGCAGGGAAGCTGCTCCTCAGTCCCCTGCATCCCTGGGGCAGCTGGACTGGGGCCAGAAGTGGCCAACCGAGGCTGCTTCCCTGCTCCTGCTCCTGTCTAGCTGTTGGGAGACCCCAGCTCCCCGCTGCAGCCTCCCCAGGTGCCTGCTGTGATGCATGCCATCAGGGTGCTGCAGACGCCAGGAGCCCCGCGGGCCCCACACGGCAAGCACGGAAATGCGCAGGACAGCGCAGACACTTTGCCTCCAAGTCCTGGTTTCGTGGTCGGACTTCTGAGCCCACGCACCACGGTAGCTGGATGTTAATGAAAACATGGGGGCCAGAGACAAGTGTCATAGGAGCTTTCGTGAAACGACTTTCGGGGTGTTGTTGACCCAGGTCCTTCATGGGACACAGGACTTCTTCCTCTGGGAGGGTGGGGTGGCCATGGACTCCCGGAATGGGACGCGAGGAAGTTAGTGACAAAGGCGTGCCACGTCTCACGCTTGCTGCTCCGTCCGCTGGCTTTGCTTTGGGTTTGCAGAGCTAATGCACTGTCTCGGTGGAGGGTCTGTTCCCAGGAGAGCCACTTCCAGAGGGAGGACGTGGGGGACGTGGGCACAAGGGAAATCGTCCCTTCTAACTGCATGGCGTTTTCAGGGCCTTTGTCCTCTCGCGGCTTCAGGAGCTGGATGTTCCGAAACCCCCAGGAAGACAGGCAGTTGGCCCACGGGCGCCGGAATGGGTCTTCACACCACGCATCCGCCCCCGATGGTGTTGGCTGTGAGACCCCCCCGGAGCTGTACAAACTGCCCTGGGAGGGCGGTCACTGGCCCATGCCGCCCGCCTCGGACCCTGGCACCTGCAGGGTTACAGCGTGTGGTTCTGGCAGACTTTGCGCGCCTCCCAGCATCGCCCGCGATGCGAACACACGGGCCTGGGCCTTTCTCTCCTGCGTCGTCCTGGCCCCCGCTCGGCTGCCCCTGGGCTTCCTGCTAGAGCCGAGCAGGGCGCTTTGGGTGGCAGCAGGAAGCCCCGTGTGGCCGCCTGGTCACCAGTGTGCTGCTACGGGAAGCGTCCTGGGTGGGAAGCCCAGGCTTCAGTGATCTCCCAGCTCCAGCGCCCTCTCACCCCTCTTCCGGGCACTTATTTCATTTCCGTAACAGATTTCCAAGCAAAAGGAGGAACTCGCAACCTCCAAGAGCTCTGCTTGGAGAAGGCTATGCTCTAAGTCTTCCCCCACCAGCGGGTCAGGAGCCTCACCCTGTTGATCTCTTGGGGCGGCGGCCCTTCCAGACTCCACAGAAGGCCCCCTGCCTCCTGTCCCCTCCTGCCATCCCCGATGGGTCTGTGATGCAGTGAAAAAGCAAGAGGTCCCGGGTACCGTCCCCTTTCCGCTCAATCACTGATCAGAAATCCAGAAGAGTTCAGATGGCCACGGAGCTCCTGCCTGATTTGAACACGTGGGGAGCAGAAGAATTAAGACGCCGGGGCCCCCATGAGGTAGTAGAAGCTGAACCCGTCATTAGGTGCAAAAAAAAAAAAGTTTCAGGTGACCGATTTATAGAATTTTCAGAGGGATCCCGGAATTCCACTGGAAGCCTCTGCAGTGTACAAAGGCAATAATAGGATGACGCAGATTGGGTCCTTCAGGTCAAAGGACAGACGACCCCGGAAGGAGATGACACTCTTGTGGGGTGAATGTGTCTATCCTTGCCCCCCCCTCCCCACAAATTTATATGTTGAAGTCTTAGCCCCCAGGAGCTCAGAATGTGAGTGTATTTGGAGACAGGGTGTTTAAAGAGGGAATTACGTTAAAATGAATGATAGGGTGGGTCCTAATCCAATATAACTCGAATTGTGTAAAAAGAAAGGATCAAGACACAGAGTGGGGAAGCCAGGATGGCTCAGTGGGTTGAGCGCTCACTTTGCAGCACCAGGGACAGGGGATCGAATCCCGGCCCCGGCCCGTGCGGAACCATATGCTGAACTGGGAGCTCCCCCAGTTCAGTTCTCTCTCTGTCTCTGTATCTCTCTCTCTCTCTCTCTCTCTCTCTGTCAAAAATAAAAATAAATAAAAAAATATATATTTAAAAGACACAGACGTACAGCGAGGGACAACTGTGTGAGGTTCTCAGGGAGAGTGTGGCCAACTGTGTTCTGAAAGACAGACCTCAGAGAGAACCAGCCCTGCTAGCTTGCATCTCGGACTTCCAGCGTCCTAGGCCGCCCAGTCCCCGGTATTTGTTATAGCAGCCCGCACTGACTGCTACATCCTCCGGGTACTCATTCTCATGACCCTATATGATTCACGATGACACCTCATTCACCTGTGACAAGACCAGGTTCAGACCCTCCAAATTCCCATCTTGGTTTCCTAAATGACTAGCCGAATGTGCCCCCAAACTAGCTAGACACAGAGACACAGAGATAGACAGTTCTTGTTCAGCTGACTGACAGACCCCCCTGATTGCAGGAGCGTCGTCACTGTAAAGTTACCCGCCTGTGACTTGTCTACTCCTCCTATAAACGTTGAGGCCGAGCACCCCCAGCCCCCGGACGGTGTGCCCCACACGGCCCGGGACGGCTTTGGATGGGACTCAACGCAAGTTCGTCAACTTCCTTAAGACATTATGAGATTTAAAATGTTTTTTGCAATGTTCTTAAAGCTCCCCAGCTATTATGAGTGTGAGTGTGTTATGTGTAGCCCAAGAGGGTTCTAGAAGGGTATGCATATTCCTATAACAGGTTGCTATTTTGCAATCAAAAGGCACAAACAACTGCCCTATGCGACCACAGGGGATGAATGGCGAAGGCATTACATTGAAAGAGCGACGCCAGACATGAGAAGAGGATGTACTGTGGGATTTTGTTCACATCAGACTCTTGAAAAGACAAATCTAAAGTGTGTGACGGAAAGCAGACCAGTGACTGGGGCTAAGCGTGGAGGGGATGTGCTGGGGGAGGGCCCTCACAGGCACGCATTCAAGGTGATTGAAATGTCCTGCACCTTGACTGTGAGGGTTGTTACACAGGCGTACATGCGTCCAACAGGAGCATTCATGGGTATGTCAAGTGCATCTCCATGCAATTAATGTAAACGGAAAAACAAAACAAAAGAAGAACGAGTCACAGGTATAGATGTGAGATGCGTTAAAAACAGGTCTGATAAAAACAAGCCTCGGATCACACTAAAAAAGTAATAAAATCTTACCTCCCCATCTATGCCAACGTGTGATAAAGGATCCAGAAATATCATAACCGAGTGACGACTGCACATCACCTGAGGGGACGGGGTGAGAGGGAGGGGGCTTTGCACTTGGGGTACTGGTACATGCGCTCGGTATTGTTAGGTTTCTGTCATCAGTGTGTACATATTGTTTGTATCCTGGTTTTTGAGAAAGGATAAATAAGAGCACACACACACATGCACACACGTGCACACACTCACACACATGCACACATGCATGCACATGCACACACACACAGCTACTTCTTCCGAATCCTGTGAAGCTAAGGCCAGTTCTGACTCAGAGCCGGAAGATGAGGCGCTGGGGTGTGAAGGTTCTTGTGTGAAGGACCAGCCTTCTCCTCACCGACCCCAGGCACACACAGGACAGTGGAATGAAGGGACAGGGGTATCCAGCGCCATGAGGCACGAGCTTCTGGGCTCTGGCCATGATGATAGCTCAGGAGGTCACGTGGAAGCTGTGGAATACCGTGAACTCTCCCATTTCCTCATGATCTTCGGCTCCAAAAGCCAAAATGATTGTCAGCAATTTATCTTGCTACCCGTTTTGCGGTGAGAACCAGACAACCTGGTTTCCTCTGGATCAGTGGAATTTTGCCCCCCGGGGAACATCTGGCACTAACTCAGGACACTTGGTTGTCACAGCCCGAGGGAAGGGGGTGCTATCAGCATATAGTGGGTGGAGACCAGGGAGGCCACTAGACCCCCTACGAGGCGTAGGAAGCCCCACAGCAAAGGCTTATCCTGCCCAACATGCCAGCAATGCCGAGGCCGAGAGACCCTGGTGGAGATGACGGGGCATCTGCGCCGCGCTCCTGTCCTATAAGACAGAAGAAACCATGCAGCGTGCTTCGTGATGGGAGCTGAGGCCTGCGGTTAGGTCGTGACTTTACAGTTCACGAGCGGCGGTGTGGACGTAGAGACAACACTTGTCTTCCTACCTTGTTTCTGGGGGCGAAGTTGGTCTTGGGCAAATGCGTGTATACAGGGTGACTGTGGGAACACGGAAATTGTCCTGGAACAGCACTTGGCTGGACCCCCACAGCCCTGGGTTCCAGGTCCCACTTGGGCTTCATTGTGTGTCTCTGGGAGGGTGGTTCTCGTGGGAGAATGAAGGCATCTTGCGAGCTCTTTTGGCTCCAGCGGGTTTTCATCCCCAGCAAGCACAGAGCAATAGGGTGGAATAAGGAAGGGGAAACCGCACGGTGCTCGCTCCCCGCGTGGCTGGCTTCCTCTCTTCCAGCTGAGGAAGGAGGAGGACGGGCAGGTGTCAGGGCTGGTGGGGTGAAGGCTGGGCTTCCCCAGTGGGTTCGCGTGCTCTTAAGAGATGTGGTGACTGGCCCCGGATATTTTGATGCCACAACTTTGAAAAGAGCTCTAATTGGTTCCCGGGAGACATCTGAGAACAACATCTGAGAAGATGATGTTCTGTTATAGACAGACACCCCAGAGCAGCAAACCACTGCGCACAACTCGGGAGGTTGCCCCGTTGCCCTGCTGATGACGTAGGCGGAAAAACATCAAGGGATAAGAACAAGAGAGGAATGGAGGCTTTTGGGGTACAGGCTAGAGTTTTCCTGGGTTTTCTTCTGGAACCATCCATGCAGGCCCATTAGCAACCACATTAGTCTTTTCTACTATGTCCTCAGTGTCAGAGTGGTTGGCGATGACACGGAAGCAACACAAGTTCTAAAAAAGTAGGGTAGGGTCCCTTGGTCTTTTGTGTTTTCTTGGAACTCTTGTTTTTCTTTAGTGTAAGAAGCAGGTTCTGGTTGGATAGGAAGTGTGGCCCCTACTTGCTCAGCATGGCTTCTCATGCGTGTCTGGCACCATCGTTGAGTGTCACTGGACTTGCACGCATGACAGGTGCATGAGCCAGCAGGGAAGAGGGAAACATGCACGTTTAGTGTGTCTCCTCTGCTCACGTGTGTGTTCCACTGTCCTACAGGACCTCACCCACAAAACACGAGTTCAAAGATAAAAAATGACTAAGAGGGGGAAGCCGGGATGGCTCAGCGGGTTAATCGCTTACTTTGCAGCCTGGGGACCAAGGATCGAATCCTGGCCCCAGCCCGTGTGGACCCACGTGCTGAACTGGGGTGAGCTTCCCATGGGGGTGGCCCCCAGTTTGGTTCTCACCCCCCAGTCAGGCCCCTGGCTCAAGGGGGCGAGCTTTCCATGCGGGAGGCCCCCAGCCCAGTTCCTGCCCTGCATGGCCCCGGCCCACCTGTGTGGAATGAAACCATGTCACAACTAATGACGTACAACTATGGAGACAGCTCTGGGCCCT
>PVKE010014499.1:0-34859 GCA_004027555.1 Craseonycteris thonglongyai | reverse complement strand
ACTTCTATGGGTCCTGCCCTGCAGGTTTCAATGTTAACATGGTTTGCAGATACCTGGGGCTGGGGGTGGGTGGGGGTGGGGGTGGGGGTGGGGGGTGGGGGTGGGGAAGTGCCAAAAATGTGTACAGATTTTAGAGAGCTTACCTATGTATTACTTTCCGAAGTTGAATTATGGTAGCAACGCGTAGTATGGCATTCGCTCAAAAGGTGGCATTAATCAAACGAATGCGAACATCACCACGCGACAGGCAGGACAGTCAAAGAAAATGCAGGAAGCATGGTTGTCCTTCAAGGAGTGAAAGACCATGTTGAAGTGGTATTTGAAATTTGAGAACGTTGTGGAAGCACAACAGTGGAGGCGTGAGCATCCAGCACGCCTAACAACCGCATGCATTCACGGTAAGTTTGAGATGCATGGTACATGGACACTGGTCAGCGTGGCTCAAGCAGTAAGTAATTGTCCTTCATCAGACGTGTTTGGACACTGATGGTGACCACCTTGAGCACCTCTTGTCATTGCAGAAGTCGAGTGTCTTCATCTTTTGTTATCAGTATATAGTGAGTATTACAATTTTAATAGTTTTTTTCTTTCTTAAAATGTGTATACATTTTTTTGGCATGCTCTGTATACTCTGCGCTTAGAAATGTCAAATAACACGTCCATAGAGGGGCCTACTCGCCGACTCCCGTTTCTCCACGTGTTTGTTCACGAAGCTTCAAGTAATTCTCCGGTGGGAACGGGAGATGGGGACCGGCAAGGGGACATTTTTGAAAAGGGTGTAGAGGTGCACGTGCTCTTGGTGTAAATGAAATCGGCTCAGTACACGTGATTTTAGCCTTTTAAAAAACAAGCGTGCCTTTAAAAAAATGAAAGAGCCACTATGTACAATGATAGGCATTAGAAAATATTTTCAAGACAAGTTAGATATCAAAGATTAACTCACAGGCTTTCATCAAAAAGCTACTCCTGTTATTTTATTCCTAAGAAAAAGGAAAATTAGTTCCAGTCAATCCCATTTTCAGGAAAGGTGTGAGAAAACTTTCCGGTAGGAAGCAGTATTTTATACTTTCCTGAACATTTCGGGACTAATCTTGTAACGTGGAATGCTCTGTGCGTTGCTGGGCCCTCAGGACATTGTGTTTTTTCCTTGGCTGGCGCTTGCTTCAGGCTTGGAGATGTCACCACATTCCTCCTCCTATGTATGAGCTAGACTACGTAGAACTTCACCTGAGAAACAGGGTTACAGTGTCTCCAGGTAAGTGTAGTTTATTTAAAAATCAAAGCCATTAGCATGTTGACGTAGGAAAGAAGAATCCCACGAAGCCCTTTCTTCCCTGCCTGGTATCAGTTCCATAAGGAGCAGAAACAGAGGTGTGCCCTCCCTGCCCTGCCCCGCCCCTCCTCTCCCCTCCCCTCGCCCCTCCCCCTCCCCTCTCCCCTCCCCTCCACTCCCCTCCTGGTTCAGGGAGCAGGTAATGTCTCTGGCTGACAGTGTGCCAGGCCTGTTGTGAGCTCTGAGCAGAGCTGATAATGTCTGGCTCACAGGAGCTCCGGTTCTCTGCAGGGCGTGGGGGGCATTTAAAAAATAAGATAAACAGGAAGGGGCCTGATTGGGTGGCAGGAAGTGCCAAGGAGACAAGGAGCTGGGGCAGGGAGTAGGGACTGTCAGGGGTTAGGGTTTCTAGAGTGTCTGTGGAGGAAAGAGTGACATTTGAGTAAAGACTTGCAGGAGGTGGGGGGAGAACAGTCCAGTCTGAGGGAGCAGCCAGCACTGTGAGGTGGCCCTTGCGGCTGGACAGAGGGGTGGGGAGCACGAGGGGAGATGAGATCAGAGAAATGAGGGGGGTTCATCACCCAGGGCACTGCTGCGAGGACTCGTCTTGGTTTTTTGTTTTTTTTTTAAGATTAATTTTATTGTTTTTGACAGAGACAAAGAGAAGGGGGAGGGCCCAGAGCCGTCTCCATAGTTGAACTTCATCAGTTATCAACCTGGTTTTGTTCCACACAGGTGGGCGGGGGCCGTGCAGGGCAGGCATGCCCCCTCGAGTCAGGGGGGTGAGAACCGAACCTGGGGCCTCCCACATGGGAAGCACACTGCAGTTCAGCATATGGGTCTGCACGGGCCGGGGCTGGGATCCGATCCTCGGTCCCCAGGGCTGCAAAGTGAGCACTTAACCCGCTGAGCCATCCCGGCTTCCCCTCGTCTTTGGTGTCTAATCTGGCGCATCAGGTGCTCACCATGGGGGGGTCTGGCGTGGTGGGAGTAGCATGATATATGCGTGCTTTTCTGAGGGCAGGCGGTTGTTGTGTGGACGGTAGTTGCAGGCTTTGAAGCGGGGACCGCAGGAAGCTGTTGGAATAATGCGGACGAGAAGTGATGGTGGCCGGGGTAGGCGGCGTGGCCTCTCTGGATGTGGTTTGGCTGTGTGGCGGTGGCGGAGAGGAATCAGGGCTGACGTGCAAGTTGGGGTGTGAGCAGCCGGCAGGGGTTCCCGTGGCTGTGTCACCTGCCCCCAATTGTGCTGCTCCCTGGGGGAGAGGGGTGGGGGCCGTGGTGGTGGCTGCACGGAGGGGACAGTGATGAGCGTCTTCCATCTGCACCCTCCTCCTGCAGGTGCCTCTCCCCTCTCTTGGGAAGCACTGTCTTCCTCTCCGCTGTCTCCCTTCGGCCCCTCCGCCTCCTCGCCATCTGTGGCCGTGGGCAGCGGGCCCTGCTTTGTGCTGAGGCCGCGGGTGGGCCGGCTCCAGGCTGCCAAGACGGGCATTCCTGTGTGGTCACAGCAAGGCAGGGGCGCCGGTCCTGAGGTTTCCTCTCTCACACCACAGAGCAGAACGACTGCTCAGATCAAAAGTTCATTGTCCTTCCGTGCCCGCACAATTGCAATTCCATATCTCCTGCTTTGGCCAGGCTGTGCTGTGTTTTCATTGAAACTTCGAGGAATCTGCTGTTGCATGCACACACGCACATGTGTGTGCACATACAAGTATGCGTGCACACACATGCGTGCACGTGCACACACAGGTGTGCATGCACACACATACACGCACACTGACCGTGCAGATTAGGTTTGCTGACGGAGACGCTGGAAGGCAGAAAAGTCCGTGGCCAGGGTCCAAGTTCATCTGTGGGGCAGGGAGACTGCGGCCACAGGTAGCTTTCGGGGGCCTGAATGCAGCTGCCGCCCAGAAGCGGGCATGGCAGGCAGCTGACCACAGCTTCGCAGGTGTGCCCTGTGCCAACCGCAGGGCCTGAGCTGGGGTCTGACTTGTAGGAATCCCGCATCACTTTAGGAAAGCATCTGAGTCCTCATCTCTTCCCGGGAGCTTTGCTGCTCACTGTGAGAACAACCCACGTCGTGGCTGCAGTCAGTTACTTGCTGTGTGCCTGGGGACTCATGACAGTGCCTTTCATGTTAAAACAGCCTGTCCCCCTGTCCCCTCCTCCTGGCCTCCCGTCCAGCCTCACACGACAGGTGCCAGCAAAGCCCGCGCGCAGAGAAGCAGAAGCTGTGTTAGAAGCGGCTCTGAGCGCTCCGCTGTCTTTCCTTGTGTTTGAAATACACAAAAGCCCCGTCATAATAACACAAACAAACAACGGTCCGCTGGCCAGATTTACCACATGCTAACACTTAGCTGTGCTGTCTTCGGGTTTCTTTTGAAAGAAATACAACTTACAGATAGAGTTAGTGACTCATTCTTATCCTTCAACCCATCTTCTCCATCAGCATCCAGAAATGGGCGTGTATTCTTCCTGCTCACGTGTCTCTGCTCTTTCTTTGCATACATATGTGCCATGCATCTCACTCACTCACACACACACACACACGCCCAGGCCCACCTGTGCATTCTATGAAGGTGTTACAGTTTTATATAAATAGTATTATGTCACACGTATCCTTCTGTAATTTGCTTTTTCACTCAACGTTGTGTTTTAAGATTCATCCATACTGGTACGTGTAGATCTAGTTCCTACCCCGATTTTTGTGGTGGTTCCATTCCAACTATTTGATATTTTTCTTGGACTCATAATTATGTTGAGGTTTTTAAAAAATATATAGTTTTAAAGGCTTTTCTTGAGATCTCTGTTGTGATTTCTAATCTTGTCTCATGGTGTTGAGGGAGTATGTCGTGGGGACATTCATTCTTTGGCATTTGGGGATTATTCCTTTGGGATTCACGACCTTGTCCATGTTTACAGATCTCCCACTCGGGTATGAGCAGTGTGTATGTTTGTGTTTGGTGCAGGATTCTTTTAATGCCTGTCAGATCTCACTGGATCATTGTGTTTTCAGATTTCTATGTAACTGGTGCATTCAGTTATTTATTTTCACTCTGCCCCCCTGCCCCATCTCCCTTCACACCCCTTACTGCCCTTGTGGGTAGAGAGAGTCAGGAGCTTTCTAGTCTCCGTCTGTCATTTGAAAGTCAAGTGTAGTCTAATGATAAACTCTTCCATGAAGTTACCTGTCCTTCCTCCCTAAACTGCCCTCCAGGGCATGAGGTCACTTTTAACACTTTGTCTTTGATATTTCATTATGATATGGCTAGAGGTGGATTTAATTATATTTATTTTATACAGGACTTCTTTTTATTTTATTTTTTTCTGAAATACAATTTCTTTCCTCAAGTCTGATGATGACTTTTCCCCCAAGTATCTGTCTGGAATATTTTCCATCCCCTGATTTCCCTCTTCACTCCTTATGGAAATCCTGAGAAGGGTTGGACATTGCATTCTAGGCTCCTGCTCCTTAATATCTCTTCCTCTCCTCTCTCCTTCTCCCTCTTCCTCTTTCTCCCTCCCTTCACTTTTTTCCTTCCTACATAGTTCACTGCTTTCCCCCCTTATTAATGAATAATTAATTAAAAAAAATTGTCCTTTGCATTTTTAATTTCTGGAAGTTGTCTTCAGTTATTTCAGCTTTGCCTGTTGTTGGTTTATACTGATTGTCCTATTTTTCATTATGGTTTTAATTACTCTTTAAAAATGTTATTTTAAATTTATTTTACAGCCTTTTTTTGTTTGATCTTTTATTCACAGTGTTTGGGATGCTAATCCACCTTCTTTTTGCATGTGCTACATCTGCTAAAATCTATTTATTTTAGTTGTTTTCTTCATGTACTCTGTAATATTTGCTTGTGAGCTGATCTTTAGTAGAAATTATTTTTTGTTTGTAAGTTCACCATAAACTAAGATGTGAAAGTGTCCCTACAAAGTAGGTTTTCTCTTAGCTTCTGCCAGATTCCTAGGGATTTTGATGGTTATGGATCAGTCATCTATCTGTCATCTATGTATCTATTTATCTATCTATGTGTCTGTCTGTCTGTCTATCTACCCTGTTTCCCCGAAAATAAGACAGTGTCTTATATTAAGGTGTGCTCCCAAAGACGCGCTAGGTCTTATTTTCAGGGGATATCTTATTGTTCCATGAAGTAGGTCTTATTTTCGGGGGATGTCTTACTTTCGGGAAAACACGGTATCTATCTATCATCTGTCAATTGTCTATCCATCCTATCCTCAACCATCTCTCCTTGTACAAATATAAATAATAGATCATGGAAATTCGGTTTGGTTTTGTCACAGAAAACTTTTTTATCTGCACTTTAAGGTGACTAGATTGTAACATTGGTAAAACGGGAGACCATTGACCGGGGGGGAGGGGGTTCTTGATGAAAAATTGGGTCTATCTCCCGCCGTTCCCTAGCTTGTCGTGCATTCTTTCCAAAAATTGGGACTTTTTTAAAATGCCGCGGGACGCGGGACAAATTGTTAAAAATCGGGACTGTCCCACCAAAAGCGGGACGTCTGGTCACCTTACTTTAGGCACATAGCAAGCTTTGTTGCTGGGGGTGGCAGGGCTTCCCAATTCTAGCTCTCCAGCTTCCCCGGGGCATAAGCTGTATCTTTTGTCCCTTCCTGGGCCTTAGAATTCCACCCTATCCTTAGGCCTTGTATCTGGGACCCTCATTCCTACGGGTTACTGTGACTTCAGCTAGCATGTTCTACTGTTGCTTGAATTTCTCCCTTTGATTGTGGCCCTTGAGGATTTCTTTTTCTTCCTCTTGCTCTTGGCTATGACATAAATTCTTTCTGGGTAGCGGCTCTGGTCGCTGTTTTCTGTAGCATGTCAGTGTGTTTGCAGTGGCACAGGCCTAACCGTCTCAGGTGAGTCCGCCACGTGGTGACCTGGGGTTGCTTTTGAGGAAGAATATTTTTTGTACTTCTAGGTGAGTCTGGGACAGAATGGGTATTTCACAAGTGAAATCATTTTTGTTTTTAAACTTGTTGGATGGCAATCGGTACTGTTCCACTCAAAGATGATTTTCTTTGTGTAATTCTATATTATTGGTGTTGAAAGCATTGAGATGGTATAGGTAGTTTTTTCATAGTTTAAAAAGTGGACAGAAGTGGGGAGGAAGAAAATAAAAATCATGCCATTTATCTGGTGGGAAAATTGAGAATTTAGCAAGAGGGTAAACCTTCTACTATGGGAAAGAGGAAGCTGGAAGGACAGATGAAAATAATCGCATCTATGAAACACTAAAGACTATTATTACTGCTGCTGCTCTTGTTGTAAAAACACTTAGTGTGAGATCTGCCCTCTTAACAACTTTTTAAGTGTCCAGTGAAGTATTGTTTTAACTATGGGCACCAGGTAAAGGTAGTTTTCAGGGGAACCAAGGCAGAGCCATCAGTTAGAATCGGGAAAGAAAAGAGGGATGATGTTCCATACTTAGTACACTCTCTAGTTCACATTTCAGACTCCCAATAGGAGAGCAAGTGGAGGGTGAGCCTTGCAGAGAGAAACTGCATGAAGATGTTACAATCGCTCCTATTGAAGCTGACCAGATCAGAGGAGGGCCTTTGAATAGAGTGTGGACTGTTCTTCAAGGCCCAACACAGACAGACACGTGGATTGGATTAGTACTCAGAGAGGATACAATAAATAATGCTCATAATGTATAAATTATGAAAGTGATGAAAGAGCTAACATTTATTTGAATATTTTTGGAAAGACACACTCCAGTGGCTAGAGAGGGAAATGTGCATGCTTTGATAGGGAATTTTTGTTTCTTTTTGTCTTTTGATCTCCTACTCATTGTTTTAATTTTCATATAATTCAAAATATATTTCTTTTAATTGAAAAGATAATTCTATAGGAATATTAAAAAAAATTTTAAACTTACCTTGTTTAAATGATGCCATCCTTATGCAACTGTTTTCATTATGCATTTTGTATCACATCTGTGTATAATCTTTCCTCGCTGTAATAATGCCATATATACTATTTTGCATTTCCTCTTATTTATTCTGTAATAAATGTTTTCCAGTATCTAATCAAATTCTCATAATGCTGCAGACACTTTAGAGTGGAGACTTGCCATTCAGACATGGGGCTCGTGAAATAAAAAAACGAGCAGGGCATCAAGGTTGTTCATTTATCTCAAGTAGGGATATTAAAAAAAACAAATGTATTCTGTAATTTTATAGCATTTCAGCAAATAAAGGACATCTTAGCAGCCCAGCCCTACACAATAAATGCGAAGGATGCAGTTACTTCCATTCTGTGTTAGGAATACAACTAGTGTTCTTGCATGCCCTCCCTGATTTCTCCCAGGATGATTGAAAACCTCATCAGGGACGTTTCCTGATCCCAGAACCGGCTCTGGATTCCTGGGCTGTGTGAAGTCCGAGGAACTTACCCCTGACTGGGTTTGTGCGTTTGCTTGCAAAGTAGCTGATTAACTCAGGAGAATGAGTGAGAAAGCTGGGGGTTGTCAAACACGACTTCTATGCACAGAGGTCACCCCAGCATTGGGATGGCTCCGATTTTTATCTGTTTGTTTTAATAGAGGGTTTTTTTTTTTGTCTCAAAATCCTGAAAAATGTTTCCATAAGGCCCATTGCCAGAGACCTTGCCATCTTTTGCCATATGCTTTTTTGTTAAAAGGGGATTCGATCTGGACATGTCTCTGATCTTCTCTCATGGCAGCGATATCCTCTCAAAGGAAAGTTCTGTAGGAGAGAATGACACAAATTGAGAGCTGAACCTCAGAACTCAGCCTGATGTCAGTGAATATTCATAGTGTTGTGGGCTGGATGGGATGGCAGTGTCACCATGCCCTGAAATGTGTCTGAGCCCGCTGGCCTAGGGGGCATGACTCGGTTACCCCGTCCTCGGTGCAGAAAGAAAGCTCTTCAGTTACGTTTTTGATGTGGTTTATCTTTCACTTCTCAGGAGGAAATTTATTCCAACTGGAATCATAATTTTTTTGAGGGCTTTCAGCAGATTTTAAAGTTCTACGAATGAAAGGCTCATGTGTTTTGTTCAGGAAACTTCCAGCTGCTTTAAAGGAGTTAAACATTAAGCATCAAATCACTGTTAGGTGTTCAAAGATATTCTTCAAAAGGGCTTGAGAGAAAGAAGAATAAAATCCTACGAAGCCCACGTATTAGTGTGTTATTAAGCATCACTTCCATGGTGTGTGTGTGCTCTGTGGTGCTGTTTACAAAATGTGGAGTATTTTTCCCGATAAGGGCAGACTTAAAGTACTATAAATACACCAGTTGCTGCTTTCCAAGCCTCACCACTCCCCCCTCATTAAAGTCAATATTTATTAAAATCATTTGATTTTCAAATGTCTGATATTTGTACAGCTGTTTTGGTTTATTTTTAAAAAGTTCTTATATTTGTAATGAAAGTGTCAAAAGTTAAAAACCGAAATTAAATCAAGAAGCAGGAGGCTTAGGCTGAGTGCACATAACAGGATAAAAAGCATTTAGAAAGACAATGGAAATGGCTCAGAGGACCTTCAAAGTCTTCACAAGTTCAAAACGTTCTTCATAAAATAACTTCCTTTTTAAAAAGTGCTTGGTACGCTTTGACTGATGCTCATTTTGATTTTTTTTTTTTTGTCTGTGAAGTTATTTTAAAGTTGCTTCTGCTATGGCTCTGGGAGAAAACTGCCATCCTCTGTACTGAGAGTGGTGACTGAAAACACTTGAAGGTGACTGAAGTTTAAACACGGAAGCATAAATGCAGTTTTGTATAAATACATTCCGTTTTGGGGGTCCCCCTCATAGTTCAGAATGAAGGTCGGACATCACAGCCTGCGTGTTCAGCCATCCCGGTGGCCTCGGTGTAGCTGCCGCCTGTGGTCCACACAAGCCTTCCTCATCCAGAGAAGGTGCCCACCGTCTGCCCCAACCTCGGGCTCTCCTGCTTCTGTGCTTTTCTAGAACGTGTGCCCGAGAGACTGGCCCGGCTTCTCTCCACACCCTCTGAGGCTGTCATTCCAGGCTCCTGCCTGTTATGAGAAGCCCTCCCGAACCACTGTCGGAGCAGGCAGAGGTGATAGGGATGCTGTTCTGCTGTTGGGTGAGGTGTTTACCACAGGTCTCTGTCCTCACACACAGGTGGCTGCCACTTCGCACCTGCCGGCTGCCGTGCTGTT
Organism: Craseonycteris thonglongyai; assembly: GCA_004027555.1. Taxonomy (NCBI): domain Eukaryota; kingdom Metazoa; phylum Chordata; class Mammalia; order Chiroptera; family Craseonycteridae; genus Craseonycteris; species Craseonycteris thonglongyai. The sequence continues at coordinate 25,406 of PVKE010014499.1, read as the reverse complement.
TTCTCTGCCTGGATTGGCCTCCTGTCCAGTGTTGACGTAAATCCTTCCTGTTCTTGCTGGTCTCATGTAAATCCTACCGCTCACAGCTGAAGCTGCCTTTTCCTGTCCCCTGAACTGTCCCAGTGCTGCTTACTGCAGCTGCTATGTTGTCCCTTGTTCTAGATCATACGATCTTGGGCCACCTGCTTTACTCTCCGGTAAGAAGTGCACGCTCTTTGGGAGCAAGTGACGCACCTTGGAGCTTTTTCACCCAATGCCGCCCTTGGCCGCCCACAGCTCTTTGAAGGGGATGGCCAGTTAATACTTAATGGACGCTGGATTTTATGGAAAGTTCTGGATGGATGGGATGCATAACGGTGTAGCCAGAGGCACATTACAAACGTCATGACCTGAGTATCAGCAGAGGGCATTTGCGGTGAGGCTCAAGATCTGTACTTAAAGAGGAGGATTTAAGTCTTAATTCCCAGACCCTGTCCAGCACAGAGGAGGCACTCTTTATGCAGGTGTCTGAAGCCCGTCCCGGGCAGTGGAAATGGAAAAGATGGTGTCAGTGCCCTGCTGGTGACATGCCATCACCAAGTGCCAACTGTTCTAGCAAAGCCAATGGGCAGAGAAGCACTTTCATGGTTTTGAGTCTCCTCGCCCTTAAAGGCATGAGGAAACCTGTCCCTACTGATATTCTGTGAGTATTTGGCAGCCTTTTTCTTTTTAACAACAGGGCAATAATGGCAGAAAACATATCTACATTCGTAGAGTGTGTCAAGTATTTTTTTTTTCTTTTTCTTTCATTCTGCCTTTATACTAGTTGATTATTTTTTTCCTAGGCAAGCTTCTAACTCTTCAAACCGTATTCAAAATAACAACATCTGCTTCCTATACCCATTAATGATGTTGAAAGAAGAAATTTCATCTAAAAAATGATCTGTAATCACTGGGCCGCTTACAAATGCTCTCTTTAGCAACATAGCTGGCTGTCATTTTTGTCGTATTACAAATCATCTTCTTACTTATTTATAAGATTGAAATGTGAATACAATAGCGATGAACCGGTAACCAGTTATTTTTATTTACAGCCGCAAAAGCAGTTATATATTATTAACAATGTTTTGATTTTTTTCTGCTGAACATTTACAAATATGAAACAGATGTCATTATTTGCAGAGATGGTTTCGATACATTTGCTGTTTTTAAGAGTTGACCTTATGATTATATGGACACACATGTTCTTTCTGAAGGTCCAATTTGCTTCTAAAACAGAGTTTGGGATTTTGTTCTCAAAGGTGTATTTTGTCTGATAAACTTTCTGAGAAATGCATAATGTTCCTTGAGTCTGTGGCCTGCTTGTCAATTGTCTGCTGTTATGAAATGACTAAATATTTATGTTTTTCCAGTTGAACTTAGGGGGGGTGGGGTGGGGAAAACCTCTGGTAAATGTGTTTCCTTAAACAGAAGGCTCAGTGTAAAACGGGAGAGAAGCAGTATTTATAGTTGTTTTCCCTGTCTTGATGTCACCCGCCTTTCAAATGCAGCCTGTTCTCCGTCACACGTCTCGTTTTTCCTGGGGACCTCCAGGCAGCCCTCGTTTTGACATGGTCCCCAGGCTGAGGGGCGGTGTCCCTGCCGTGCTGGCTTGTTCTGGGGGTGCTGGCAGGCACACCTCGACTCTGCCACCATCTGGAGTGCTTCCACCTGCCAGCGGCCAGGCCGAGACCCTGGACGGTCGCCGCTCCCTCTGCAGCGTGGGCTTCACATGTCGGCGCCTAGAGGCGGGTGAATGTCTACATTCATTTCGCTCTCTAGACGAGAAAGCGTGAACGGGAAGAAGCCGGGGGGACAGAGGCTGATTTAGTGTTGGGAAGGCAAAGTGAGTGACACCGAGAATAAAATGAAAGCAAACGACAAAACCAAACCAAACCGACAAGAAGCACGGTCACCGCTATGACACGGCTTGGGCAGGATTCATGGAGACGCATGCCGTGTTCTCCCCGTAGCCGAACGGCTCTGGTTTATTTATGCAACTTTTCTCTGTGCCCGAGAGCAGGACTAGACCCTGTGGGACTAAGATCCCAAGAATTGCCTCACTGAGCTTTCTGTTGTAGCCGAGAAGGCGGAAGAGGGATGTACAAGCGGAGATGTATAATGCGCGCGTGTACCCGCAGGGAGATTGCAGGAAGACAGCGCTAAACCACAGCGTTTCGGGCTGCTGACTGGGTTCAGGAAGCAGAAGAGCTGATGTGGAAGCGAGTTAAGGTGCCTAGGCCTGTTTTTGTCTTTTCTGGAAGTGATGGGTCACAGGGAGTCAGCTGCCAGGGGAGTCGCTGTTTGGGTGGCTTTCCCCAGATCTTCCACCCTCACTCCTTTCCTCCACAGGCATCGGGAGCACAGGTATGCCAGAGCGACCTTGAGCATCGCTGTCCAGCCCTGCATTCAGGGGCTCCTGCCAGCTCCTGGAACTGCCAAGTGCCGCCCCGTCAGCTTTCCTGCAAAGAGCCGGTCGTTAAACATCTAGCAGCATCCACTCCTGCGCAGTGGGTCCTGCGCCCCCCACCAGAGCTGACTCGCCAGCACGCATTCACCTTGCCTTCCCTCTGTCTCTTCCAGACTGGACTGTCCCTGGTCCCTCCGAATCTGTGTCTGCTCCCCCATCGGTTTCCCCAGCCTACCTACAACACACCTGCTTTTCTCATCCTTAACCAACAAGCAAGCTAAACAAATAGGACACACCTCATTGAACCGTGACCTTCTTGAGGGCAGGCAGTGCCCTGTGGCATCCCTAGCTGCTAGCAGTTTCTGAAGCAGTGGTCATGTAAGCCGTGTTGGGTGGCTGAACGCGTTAGTACTCTGCTTGAACTCCCTCTCCCTCCCCTCTATGCGGCTCAGCTCCTTCCGTGCACAGCTTACATTGACCTTCACATATCTCCCCACTAAGCACGGCTGCAGCATTTGGAAACTGGCTTACTCCGACCATTCTGCTACAATGCTGAGAGGCCACCAAGAGGCAGCGACCTGCCGGATCCAGAACCTTCTCTCAGGATGTGTAGTTGACGTTGAATGAATTCCTTATGCTCACTCAGCTCTCCGTAGTTCAGAGGCTTGTGAGGCATTTCTGTCTTACTCAATGTCCTTTCGTGGCTTCTAGGACTTGATCTTTTCTAGCTTTATTTTAAGTCTCTTCTGGCTCCTCCTTGTGTTCTTGGCTGTTTTATGTTTTTCCTTCCATGTCCCAGATAGTTCCAGAGCTGTCGTCAATTGTGTGCTGCTTGCATAGCTCCCTTATGGGGGTTATTTGCAGCTGGGGAGTCAAACAAGGCAAGGCAGGTTGGTATTTGTGATTTTCTTTACAGCTTTGTCTCTCACACTAGACTCTGAACTCATGGGCAAAGCCCACCCCTAGTTAGTGCTTAGCTTGGTAATTGGCACATGGAGACTTAGTTGCTTGTTGGATGGATGGATGGATGGATGGATGGATGGATGGATGGATGGGTGATGGATGGATTTGAAGGTCAGGTAGGGTTTAGATCATGAAAGGAAATGAATACCAGTGGAACCTCTTCTTAATTATAGAGACAAGTCATTTAACATTTATGAGCTCATAATCTGTGTCCTGTGTGGGCATAAATAGGAAAGACACTCTCCTATAGTGTGCACCCTTTTACCTTCATACCTTTGCTCATGTTCAGTCTGCCTTGCAGCCCCCTACCTCCTGCCATCATGCCACATATTGCACACTAAGTACCCAGCACGTACTAACTCTTCTGAAGGGTCGTTGCCATTCTCTGGTGCTAGAAGAATTGCTGCCACTTTTGCATCTCTCTTATGACCTTCACTGCATTCAGCCTCCCAGCCGTTATTAAAGTCTAAGTATAGTCCCTCCATCAAGTCCTTTGTTTATTAAGGGCAAGTTCAATGTCACCTTGAGTGCTGGACACTCAGTACGTGTATAGATTGAGACAGGTCACTCAAAACATAATATCTGTTTGTTTCCTAAGTCTTAAATACGGTGTTATAAATAGGAAGATTTATGGGCTGAACTAATTTCCAGTAGATCATTTTCTTTTAAAATTAGAACCGAATAGTATATTCAGCACGTCTGTTTGAGTAGGGATACAGATGGTGAAAGAGCTGAAAGTGACTCTTTTGAATGTAGATACTGTGGTGTGCAGGATGCTTGGTGCCTTCAGGGTGGATTAAGTCTGTTCTTCTCCTGCCCTAAGTAGAGGATTTCCTTCATGTAGTCCCAGACACCCACGCCTATTGGTTTCATCCTGAGTCTACCTCCTCTCATAGACCTGAAATAGTGGTCACAGTGACATATGACCTTATTTATTTATTTATTTATTTATTTATTTATTTATTATTTATGTCAGCCAAGAGACTTTGCCCAGAAGTCCTTGAGCTTACTTCCCTGCATGTTGAATCAGCCCGAATTCTATCACATGCCCATCCTTAAACCAGTCTGTGGCAAGAGGAGGGTGTGCTCAGAGATAAGATTACTCTTGAAGTTGGGGCGGGCTCAGCTTTCCCTGGGGCACATTGGTGGGGCGGGCTGCCCACTTGAACAAAATTGGGGTTCTGTCTAATGAGGTCGGGGTCTGTAAATGAACAAACGGGTTCCTCTGGAACTGAGCTCACTGCGACCAGGGGTGCACCTGCTGCCCCTCTGTCCTTGGCGTCCCCCCTGCCCTTGGCCTTCTCGTGATAGGCTTCCGTGGTTCACCTGAGGCCTGGTCTGTTTCCTGTTGTGGAGATAACTCTTCTGGACATCTCCCGTCTTCCCAGCATTGACCACACGTATGAAATACTTGCTGTTGCTGACACAAGGGGGCAGGAAAATCTGGGGGTAGGGAACAGTTGGTTGTCCGGTGTGTTTGGGGAACAAGAGAGTCTCACATCCATGAACATAACAATGTCTTGCATCTGTCCACTTGGCATTCACAAACACATCTCACTGGACTTGTACCACCTGTCTTCGTCCATGCCGCCAATCTTGTCCATGCCACCTGTCTCGTCCACACTGCCTGTCTCGTCCACGCCTGGGGCTCCCCACCCACGGGTCCTTCTCCCACCCGTGGGTCCTTCTCCCACCCGTGGGTGCTCAGATATGTTTGGCTTTAACCATTTCCAATGAGAACTTTTGGACGATCTCATGCGTTTTTCTACCCCTCACTATGCAGAATATGGAGCCTCATTGAATCCCGGGGTGACATGGTCTGTAGCCCTCCACTGTGGCAGGGCTGGGGGTCCTCACATAGGTCACTTGGTTTTTCGATTCCTGCTCTCAGCAGGACTTGGGCTATTGGGCTGGGTTGAGCAGTTGTTAGCTCTTATACCAAAGTTTTCGGTTGGCTGTGTTTTTTGAGTTTTTGACTCTGGTTTGCATAATTTTCAGACTCTTTTGCTTTGATTGGGCCAGTGGCTACCTCGCATGGCTGGTTGTGTGTCTTTCTCTGGCAAAGCTGCTCTCCCTGGACTTCATGACATCTCTTTGGAGCGTCTGTGTCTTCGCAGCTGTATTACGGATAATTTATAATGTCAGATCAATGTCCTCTGTGTAAATGAAATATTGATAATGCTATAATGCTCATTTAAAAATACTCATTGCATACATTTAACAGAATCTTTTCTGGGTTTTACTCCTTTCTCTAAATCAGTTACAATAATGCAATTACATATCAAGTTATTCCTTCAACATAGTCAAGGTTTTGGTGCAAAAATATAGTATTGGATGACATAGGGTGGGAATCTTAGCTCATGCTGGTAAAACTCTTATTCCTTTTGCAGTAACTTGGAAATTCCAATACTCTTTTAGCCACTTGTCCATGGAAAGCATTTAACCAGATGATAATTAAAATTGGCTTTGGGATTTAGAGAAAAAGAAATTTGGAAACATCTTCATTAAGTCAAGATCTATGCAACCATGCAAAACATGACCTAATGAGCCATTACCCTCTCCTTTCATCTCATATGGCTGTCCCTGAATTCAGGAGGCATTGCTTTAGGCCACCAGATAGTATAAACCATATGTCGCCATCCAGAAAACACTCAAGATGTGTGAGGGATACTACAATGATTATTACTTAGCTTTTTCTTTTTTTTATTGTGGCATGTAATTGACATACAACATTATGGTAGCCCCCATTAGCCACAGGGATGACCCCAGGGAATGCCTGAAACTATGGGTAGTACTGAACCCTTGTGCACTGTGTTTTTCTATACCTACACACCTATGATAAAGTTTAATTTATACATTATCACAGTAAGAGATGAACAGCAACAACTAATAAAATAGGACAATGATAACAATATACTATAATAAAAGTTATGCAGGCATGGTCTCTCTCTTTGGTAACCTATCTGATAATGAAGATGGCTACTAATACTAAGTGCTTAATGGGCAGGAAGTGTATACAGCTGGACAAAGGGGTGATTCAGATCATGGCGGTTGGAGTGTGGGATGGCGTGAGATTGCATCATGCTCTCAGAATAGCGAGTGAGCAACACAAAACTTATGAATTGCTTATTTCTGGAATTTCCCACTTAATATTCTTGGACAGTGGTTAACTGTGGGTGACTGAAACCTCAGAAAGGGAAGCCGTGGATAAGGGGAGACTACTTTATATTAGCTTTAGGTGTACAATGTAATGATTCGGTATTTATGTGTATGGCTAAGTGACCACCACAGTAAGTCTAATTGACATCCCTTACCTCACACAATTATAGAATTTTTTGTTTTTGTGATGAGACCTTTAAAGATCTATTCTCTAAGCAACTTGAAAATATGCAGCACAGTATTATGAACTGTAGTTACCATTCTGACCATTACATTCCCATGCGTCTTTATTTAATTTACAACTGGGAATTTGTGCTTCTTGACTTCCTCCATCCATTTCTCTCACCTCCCACTCCCGCCTCTGGCAACTACCAATCTATCTGTGTCTTTAAAGCATTTACTTTATTTTCTTCAATTCCACACATAAATGAGATCATGCAGTATTTGTCTTTCTCTGTCTTAGTTCCCTTAGCATAGTGCCCTCAAGGTTCACCCATGTTGTCACAAATGGTAAGATTTCATTTTTTATGGCTAAATAATATTCCATTGTGTACATATGTGTGTGTGTGTGTGTGTGTGTGCGCCACGTTTTCTTTATTCATTTATCTGTTGATAGCCACTTAGGTTATATCCACGTTTTGGCCTTTGCTTAGTTTTTTTCTGATTATTGAGTTGAATATTCTAGGTTCTTAGAATTGGAAAGTGCCCCAAACTCTAAAGAAGAAAATAAGACTCTCTCATAATTCACATGGGAAACCCAAAGACCACTTCTCTTAGCAATTTCATGCATTTCCTTGGTTCATCCTCCTTTTTCTATATTCCCTCTTCTTTCATCCAGTTTTTTAAAACAATATTGGAATCATACTATATATATAGTTTCGTCACCTCATTTTTGTTCCCAAGAATTTGTATTTCCCACATCTTGATAAACACTTTGCCCTGACAGTGGGCAATGTGGGTTAAATATCTCTCTGCACAGGCCCAAAGCCTGACTGTGGGGTTGGCTGGGGGCCTCCTGAGTGGGGCGGGAGGGTCAGCCGGCCCGTGGTCCACTTATAAATACTGTAATGTCGCCCATTGCAAATATTGATTTTCATGCAATACTTGATATTTTCTGACTTGAAAATATTTTTAACAGGAACAGTGGCCATTTGCAATTGGTCATGTTGTGAGGATTCTGTTAAATGTTATGTTCTTGGGATTGGATATTTTACTTGGAAAGTTGCATACACACAGAAATTCCAATATCTCCAAAAAAGGAGATTGGATTTTAGGGCTCTGCCAATTGGCCTATTCAAGATTTATTTCCTTCCTTCCTTCCTTCCTTCCTTCCTTCCTTCCTTCCTTCCTTCCTTCTCTGGTAGTATTCTAATCTTTTAAAAAATATGGGTCCTCCTAGCATCTGTTTACAAATTAAAAGTGTTGTTTCTTTCCTGAGACTAAAACAATTATTTAATTATAATTCTTGGGATGTGTGTGTAATAAACCCCATTACTTTTTGTTACTTTCTTTTCTTTTTTTTCCTTTTTTTTGAGCTGAGAGAAGTGCTAAAAGAATGATCTGGGAAAACCATCATTACCGAAGCTGGGGGCTGTAAGGAAAGGAAAACATTCTCAAAATATTTTCTTTGCAAAAGTATACGTGTGCTTCAGTGCGCCTGCCCAGGGCTGGCCTTTATTTCATTCCATTTTTTGCATCATAATGTTGAGCTTCCCTTGTAAGAATGTTGCCACCTCCCCCCACCTTTTTTTCAAGGGAAGGAGTTTAACTTCATTCCTTTTTTTGGAATATTTTAAAATAATGTTTAAGAAATAGGTTTTGTCGCTAAACATCTAGTTGATCCATGCTATTCATATTTGGGGTGGTGGGGGCTGGGGGAGAAACGAGTTTTAACATATTTGCATTTGATTTCAGTTTGCTCCAAGATCTTTGAAGACCCAAGAAAAGCCGTGTTGATCAAAAGCAAGACAAATGACTCAAAGAGAAAAAAGATGGTGGAGCCACAGGCTATTAAAGGTAAAACAAAACCTCTGATGAGCCTACCCCTTCCTAGTTAAGATTTTTTTTAAAGTGTGAATATATAAACATTTTGTCTCCTTTATATTTGATCTCTGTGGCCCTGAACCTCCAAAGGCTGTTTCTTGGATCCTCTACTGCCCCGCGTCCCCCATGGCAGCCTCCCCACGGAAGCCCTGTCCCCACCCCAGTCCACACTACACCCCAGGGGTCTGGGACCCCAGAGTACCGGCCCACACTGGCCTGAGCATCTTGGGCCTACACAGGTCTCTTTCCTGGAGTCCCCTGCCTGGGCAGGGCCTGTATGTGCTTTCCTAGGCCTGGAGGCAGGCCAGCAGGATGGCTGTTTTTGGAACACAGCCCTGTTGGGTGACCACGTGACTGTGGGTGGGACCCCTGCATGCAGGACCGATGAGGGGCTGGAAGGGAACAGGGTCAGGGAACCTCCATTTCTGTTCTTGCCCCTGCCCTGCAAACCTTCAGGTCTTCTGCTCATCATACTTCCGCGCATCGCCCCCCGCCTTGCAAACGTCTTGCCTTCCTTTCGGCCCTGGGCCAGTGCACGCTTTCTGCCACTGTAGCTGAAGTAACCCAGGTCCAGCACGTGTAACAAGCCATGGGCGTTTTACAAACAGGAGCAGAGAAGGGAGACCAGTGGAATTCTGTTGAATGTCAATGCGTTTTACTTTTCAAGATGCCCAATAGTAAAACGACGCTGAGTCACGAAACACGATGTCATAAACGTGTACGTTACCAAAGGAACTCATCAAATACTGAAGCGAGGGCTTTTAGACAGCACAGGTTCACGTGCTGCTGGGCTTCGCAGGCAGGTCACACGGAAGGTGGGAGGGCTCCTGCAGCCCCGTGAGACCATCATGCCGCTCACCAGCTGCTAAGTATTTGAGACATGACCATCAGAAACACAGAAGTGAATTAGAAGTGCCTTAGAAAAATCCATAGAATACCCCTCCGATGGCCAAAAAGAACACCACCCACGTGACCTTAGAAACAGTCCAGGAGGTTTGGGGGGGAGGGGCGGGATGGAGGGGGGAACATCGTCCTGGTCTTGAGGTGCATTGCTTTGTAGCTGGTCTGGGTTGGAGGCTGGTGGTGCCATTGACATGAAAGGGTTAGCAGAGTCCTTTGGTTGATGGTGACCTGGAGGTTAGGAGTGTGCACCTGGCTCCCAGTGGTCACAAAAATGCTGTGCAACAAACCACCCCCAGTCTCAGTGGTTTAAAACAGGAAGCATTTGTTTTGCTCATGAGCCCTTGGCGGGGCCATTCGGGTTGGCCTTGGCCGGCAGCCGTGGTCTTGCAGTTTCTCGCCCGTGCCTGGGGGCTGGTTGTCTATCAGATGATCGAGGGTGGTCTTGGCTGGGGACAGTGGGTGCTGTGACTTTGCTTCACGTGCCTCTTGGCCGCCAGCCCGCTGGCTCAGGTGCATCCCATGGTGGTGGGAAGTTACAGGCAGAAGCACTTCATGCACGTGGTTCACTCTATTAGCTGAAGCAAGTCACATGGACAGCCCCAAACCAGGGTGGGGAAGCCGACTCTCCCTCTGTAGTGACAGGAACCACAGACAGTCACGTGGCAAAAGGTGTGGACACAGGGCGGAGTGGAAAACTGCAACCAGCATTGTGAGCTACCATTGTGTAATCAGCTATCCCAACCTAGTAGCTTAAACAACGACCGGTGTGTTATTTCTCATGGTTCTGTGGGCCGGCTGGACTCGGCTGGACTTGGGTGGACAGTCCTGCTTCCCTGGTGTTGGCTGGGGCTGTGCTCTGGTGACCGTTCTGAATGTCCAGCTTGGGTTCCTCGCAGGCCTGGCCCCGGCGGTCAGCCGGTCAGCCGGGCACCCTGCTCTGGCCTCAGCCAGGTCACTGTGCCGCCCGGGGCATGGGGGCGGGGTTCCCCGAGGCAGGAAGGGGAACCTTCTGGTTCTTTAGAGGCCTGGGTTCAGAAACCCCAGCACATCCCTTCCACTGTGTTCTCTGGATCAAAGGCAGCTGTAAATCCGGCAGGAACCGAGGGGCGGGGAGTGTGTGGTGGGAGCGGCAGCATGTGTGCGGAGGGAGGAATTGTGTGCGGTGAGCTACCCCAGAGCGACGCCGAAATGTGCAGAAGGAGCCGTGGGGACCGTGCCCTCTGCCAGGAGGGACCTCTGCTGGGCTGGGGGGCCGGGAGCAGAGCAGCGCTCTCCGGGGCTGCCTGCCACTGACTCGGGGGAGTGGAAGCCTTCCCGTCCCGGAGGACCCAGTGCCGAGAGGCCTGTGGCCAAGTCCCTGTCTCCCCCCAGCCTCTCCTCCCATCTGCGTGTCAAGAGCATGTGTCACCTTTAACGGCCCCCAGGTCACCGTCAAGACAGCGCTTCATTCCTTTTGCATTTTTTTAGCAAATATTATCCCGCCAAAGGACTCGCTTTAAATGTAAGGAAAAAACAATTGCACAGTTTCCAAGGTCAAGGAAGTTGGTTCTAGTCAAAAATAACACCTAAGGTTCCAAGCCAGTCACCCTGTTGACAAACCCTGAGTGTGCAAGCGAAGGCTTCCCGTGAGAAGGCCGCCTGTTGGCAGTAGACATGTGTGTCCCGTAAGAGGGCCTGAGCGGGTGGGACACACGTAGCTGGGACAGCCGTGAGTCTTTGGCGTATTCCTGGAATAGTGTGTCCCGCAGCAGACTTGAAAGGCGCCTTTGTGCCTATAGTCCTGCAATCAAGCTGTTTATTTTTTATTTTGTGGTCAACGACTTTAGAGTCACAGGCCAGATCTATGAAGAAGAGAACGACAAAGTGATAGTTGACTAAAAACAAATAAGTGACGGCCCCTAAAAGCATAAACTAGAAAAGGTATTTTCAGTGCCGACTGGTGGCAAAGATCTACAGTGAAGCAAAGGCTGGGTAGGGGGTGGTGACTGGAGCCTGGAGCCCTGGGGAGTGGCCACCGTGGAATGCAGCTGTGGCCAGAACTGGCCACATATGGAGGGAGCCCCGAGTGGGTGGTGGGAAGGTGTGGGGAGGAAACACACCCCCTTCTCTCCTCCCACCCCCTGATTCCCAGATGGTATCACATTGACCAAACTTGACCTGGTGGGGGGTGGGCAGTGGCCAGAGTCCAGGGTGCGCTCCTGAGGCAGTCTGCAGGGGGGCATGGGCCAGAGCAGGGGAGGGGCTCTGGAAATGGGGAGGGGCAGACAGACAGGAACCAGAACACACTGGTTTACAGTCTGAATAAAGGAAAAGTATTGGATGAAGTATTTAACCCTACTTAAAGTATGGACACCTTTAAGTTTAATTCCTTTGAATTCAAATTAAGCAATGAATTCACGTACCTTCACCATGCAGGGCAAAGCCCATTCATTATGTCAAACCAATTTCTTATGGGCGTTGGAGTCAGTCCACTCTGAGTCCTGTCTCTGTTGCTTATTACCCGGGTGACCCTGGACAAACCAGTGACCTCCCTGGGTCTCCCTGTCCCCGCTTGGACCATGGGAGTTCTAACTCTCAGAGACACGGTCGAGATGAAATGAGCAGATGCATGGGGAGCGCTTAGCCCAGGGGCTGCGGTGTGCTTCTTATGAAGAGCTTGATTCCGAAGCTTAAGAAGATGTGTAGATGGAATCAGTTTTAGTGGGAACTTCCAAAGTCCAATTCTCTCAGTATAATAGAAAACATCTCCCCCTTTTTCCCCATGTAACTTACCCCTAAACGATCATGTATTGATGCTGTCCATGGAACGTGACGTGTGTGAACTACAGATGATGTGGCTTTTGGGGGACGCTTGTCTTACTGGGGTTCTGTTGAGGCTAAACCGAACTGATTTCCCCGTAGCAGGGAAGTGTGTTCCCTCGTCACTTCACTTCCTGCACAGACCTAAAGGGTGTTTCGGGCAAGTGTGCTTAATGCAAAGCCGGGATTGTTCTGTTTTCTGAACTGTTGGTGTGTTGTATTCAGTCCTACTGGAAACTAAAACACAGAAGTGTGGTCGCTTGATGTTGCTTGTGCTGTCCCTTTGTGTCTCCTAGCTGTCCCCGCTTCTGAACGCATGGTGAACGAGCCGGCCTGCCCAAGGACATGACTCAGACGGTCCCAGACCCAGCAGCTCATAACACGGTAGGTCCCGGCTCGGCCGGGAGGCTCTGGGCTTCCTCCCTGGCTGGGTTTCGCGGCTGCCTGCCCACCGATCCGGTAACCCGGGGGTCAGCCAGCCGCGCCGTGGGCCGGCTCCAGCCCGCCACCTGTGTTATACAGCCCGCGAGCTAGGAAAATGGTTTTCACATTTTTAAGTGGTTGAAAGGGATCAAAAGAGGAATAATATTTCATAACACATGTAAATGATATGAAATTTCGGTTTCATTGTCCATAAAGACCGCTCTCCTGGGACACAGCCATGCTCACGCATTTCCATACCGTCTATGGCAGCGTTGAGTAGCGGCAACAAAGACCATAGGGCCCGCCAGGCTGACGGGATTTACGCTCTGGCCCCTGGCAGAAGAAGATTGCTGACCCCTGCGTGAGCGGAGGAAGCCTCATCCGAATTCTCCTGACTTCTGTTTTAACCCCACCTCCTTTCCCCTGCCTGGGGTTACCTGGGAAGAGGCTAGAAGGGGAATGCTTGCATTTCCCGGGCTTGGACATGGTTCCATCCGGGCATGCCGACATGTCAGCAGCTCATCACAGCACACCTGCCTGACAGCACCTCCCCGCGGCTCGGGGGGGTGGGCGCTGAGAGGAGAGGGAAGCCAGACTTGTGCCAAGGCAAGTTCCTCAGAGCAGGCCACCCCCATACTCCAGGATTCCACGCACACGTGGGGATAGCCACAGGGACGGCAGGAAGCGATGGTTTTCATACACTCGACCCAAATAACAGTCACAGAACAAATAGGGCCAGGGCTGTGTTGTTTGGACAGGCTGTCTACATCTGTGCTGACAGTGCCAGTTCCTCGTCTTCCCCATGTAATTCACTGTCCCTGAGTGGCCTAGTAAGTTTTACCTAATTTCTATTCTTTGCCTAAAATATTTATTGAGAACAAAAAGTGGCTTGTAATTGAAAGAGTATGGTATTTAAAATTTGACCTGCTTTTTTGGACTGAAATATAAAAAGCCCTCCAAAATATCAGGCACACAGACACACACATCGTAAAAGCAATGTATTTGGGAGTGTGATGGGCCATGTGCAACTCACGCGCTTGTACACTTGATTTCTTTGCAAGTGGACTTGGAAGTCTAAGAGGTCCAATGTGTGTTTGAGCTTTCTGGGCGCTCTTGATGATTCAGAAATAGGGGATGTCCCAGGGGTGCTGAGCATTCTGAATTGTATCCAGGGACAGAGAGGACCAGACCCTTATGGGAACACTGCGACTTGATTTCCACATGATATTTTATTGGGACATGGCATTATGTCTACAGAAGTACAAGTGGAAAATCTCTTGTGGATGAAAAAAGTTTTCTTCAGAAAGATCTGGAACATATCTGGTAAGTGTGTCTGTGCTACACACAGATAGGGTCAAGGGGGCAGTCAATATTTTTTTTTCTTTTAAACTCTGTTGACCATGAAGCTGCAGGGAGCAAAGTAAAGCTCGTGGGGAAGGTAATAACAAGAAGCATCGTCTCCACTTCAGAAGAGGCAGGCCAACCACCGAAATCCATTTTGACTGGCACTCTGTTCCAGCCAATCACAAGGAAGTGATGAAGTCAGCAAGGAATTCCTGCAGATTTTTGCAAGTTAATTCAGCAAGCACAAAACAATCTTAGGCAAATCTGAGGAACATGATCTCTGAATATGTGTTTATTGGGAATGTTCTGATTTGATTTCAGAAGCAAGCATTATTTTTTTTTTAGCTCTGATTTATCTTGTTCTCATCGTATTGGTTAACATAAACATAAGTGAAGGAGCATTTTGAAAAACAGTAACGCTGAGAGTTTTTTAAAGATAAATTTCAACTCGGATTGCTTCTGTGTGTTTTGAAGATGAACTGGCTAATTAGAGTTGCAGTTACTAATAGCTGACGTTGGCTGTGAGGTGGAGAGAATTATATTAGAGACGTTTGTTTCCTTTGTAACTCTTATCAGATTCTACCTCCTGGAATTTAAATAATTATTTCTCGACTTTCTTTTATATTGGTATATGAAATTGGTATCCCTGACAATAAAGTTGGAGACATTGATTGCCTTTCTCTGTTTCCTTAAAATACCTGATTTGGGGACTTTATTCAGCAAACTCTACTGTGCTGAGAAGGCTCTGGGCTGACGAGGGTGGCTTTTTTCCTGGGAGGGGCGGTTCTTAAAAATGGCACATGAATGGTTCCACTTGATGTGTGAAGGTAAATAGTGCATGATTTTGTCTTTGGCTCATTGCTACTGGAATGTTTTCTTCACCTGAAAAAGACTTGCGTTCTCCACAGAAGTGACCTAACATTGCAGGTGTGCAGGGAGGAAGACGAGGGGACCCTTCATATTTACACCCATAGACTGATCCGGATGAAAGAAATGCACCTTGCATATTAAATAAATGTATTCTGCATAGTTTACCATAGTTCTTTTCTGCTAGCACAGATCTCGAATAAAATATATGGTTATATTATTAATATATAATGTTATATATCAAGGGAGACACCCCAAAATGGAATTTGTAAAGCATTGTGTATTTAGTCTTACATGTTTAAACTTCAGTCACTTTCAAAGTACTCTGTGTTTGATGCAATACACCAGTGGTCCCCAACCTTTCGGGCACCAGGAACCGGTTTCATGGAAGACAGTTCTTTCATGGATGAGGTGGGAGGGGTGGTTTCAGGATGATTCAAGTGCCAGGTGCAACTTAATTGTCACTTGCCACTCACTGACAGGGTTTTAATGTGAGTCTGCAAACAATGGATTTATGATGGTCTCTGTGCAGTCAAACCTCTCTGCTCATGTTCATCTGTATTTGCAGCCGCTCCTCAGCGCTAGCATCACCGCCTCAGCTCCACCTCAGATCATCAGGCATCAGATTCTCATAAGGAGCCACATCCTGGATCCTGTGCAGTTCACAACAGGGTTTGTACTCCTGTGAGAATCCAATGCCGCCACTGACTGAGACGGAGCTTGGGTAGTAATGCGAGTGATGGGGAGTGGCTGTAAATACAGGCGAAGCTTCGTTCTCTCATCTGCTGCTCACCTCCTGCTGTGTGGCCGGGTTCCTAACAGGCCACAGGGTTTGGGGACCCGTGCAGTACACCTATCGAGACACTTTTTCCACGGCTCAAAACAGGTTTTGAACTTGTCAGTTTTGATGCTTTTTAGTGCTCCTGCTGTTTTTCGTTTCACTTTTTCCATGTCAGCAAAATGTGTGCCTTTGAGGACTTTTTTTGTCCAGGGAAACAAAGATAAAGTTGCTCGGGGTGAGATCAGGTGAATGGGGAGGGTGGGGCACGGGGGTCAGGCTGTTTTTTAGTCAAAAACTGCTGAACACCCAGTACAGTGTGGGCAGGTGCGTTGTCATGCCGCACGTCATTTGTGTAAATCACTCATCATGAAATGGGCAAATGCATTGAAAGAGTCTCCAAAAAACAATTCACTGAAGCCGAACGCAGCCTCTCACACCAACACCAGCAGATACACGGATGCAGATGGGTTTCTAGAACATCACCTAGCGGGGAAGCTTGTGTACAAGGGGCCCACCCTGCAGAAGGTAATTCCAGTGTTGTTTTTGAGTCCCCCCTCATATTAGTATGCTCTTACATAGTATCAGTAGAAGGGGAGAAGGGAGAAGAGGGAATATTCTGGAAAGATTGGCCCATAAGATCCGTACTTAGCCACAATTGAACGGCTGACCTACTTCTTACCCACATGATTCTAGGCCGCTCTGGAAGTAACACTATATATTTCTGACTATAAGGGATGCTAAATGTCAGTGCTGTTTGTTTCATAGCAGGAAGGGTCTGAAAGAGTTTTAAGAAATAGCCAGCATTAAGCGCAAGGTCGCACGAGGCAGATGCGAGTAAATGCTCATGGCGAAGATGCCCCAGCCTGCGTCCTGAGTGAGGGCGTGGGCTCCTTCTGACAGGCTATGACTTAGCCCAGCTCCTGGGGGTGGTGGGTTGCCCTGCCCAGCATCCACCTGGCCATCAATAGACCATTGAGTTGTAAGCCTTCCGCACGTATTTGCAAATCTGATTTATAGGCACTCTGCTTCACAGGAAGTTAGCAAGTTTATCCTCTGAGGATACACTCAACAGAGACCGGAGTGTTCCCCCTAAAGTCTGTGCACTGTGGAGATGATGCAAGTCTTTGATACGCTGCCTAATTTTCCTTAATAAATCAGCTTTGATCAGATTCCAGCAGCCTTAGCACACCCCGGCAGGGCTGGTGACCTGGTGGCTGCTTAGAGCCGCATGTCCATAATTCTGCAGGATAGTAGCACTTAATCAAACATAGGGGGGCGAATGTGCTAAAATGTCTACAGCGAGTGCGTGTTGTGCTTCTAACCAGAAAGCTAATGTTGCTTAAAAACATCAAGGTGTTTGACATGGCAAACCCAGTGGCGACCTTCACCCTCTGACGGCCCTGCCTGCACATAGCCTCTGTGAGGTTCCCAGGAGCGCGGCTGCACTTCCCATCTCTCCTTGCTCGCTTTCTGCGCCCCTCGGGGCTGAGCTCCGTCCCCGCTGGGACCTGTACTCAGGGTGCGTGCAGTCGGGGTTCATGGCCTGCTCCCCAGGCGGGGTGTACAGTCCCTCTCAATGGGTGACTCCTCTTTAAGGTTCAGGGACTGTCACATGCAGGGAGGTCACCAGCTTTACCAGGAGGTGTAGGCGGGGTCGCGGGAGATTCAGATCACATCACAGGGGTGGCTTGGAAGGTGTGTGTGGAAGGGCGTAGAAACCCTCTTGAACAGCTTCCTCCAGAGGTGTTCTCAGAAGGTGTCCTGGAGGGTTACTCAGAATACAGGGGTCCGGTCCCCCAAAGCGGCTGCTTCAGTAAGTTTGGGCTGGACTCAAGGAACTTCATTTTTAACAAGTGCCTGAGGTGTTTCTGTGGCCCCTACTTACATGCTGAGCAGTTATTCATTATTCTTCTAGCCTGAGATAATCAATCTGTAAATATTTATCAGAGCAACTGATTTTTTTTTCTTTCTGTCTACACTGGAGGCTGCATGATTCTACATGGCTGTTCTGAATATCCTGGTCACACGCATCAGGGTTTAGAAAACATTGTTTGGGATTGAGTTTCAAAATGCCAGCAGGTTTCTTGTATTCTGTGATTGGGTGTAAGAGTCCAGAAGAGGAACTGTCACTTGTTGCTTCTGCCTGGTGGGAAATGGACTTACCAGGAACGTAAATCAAGAATTGTTCAGGTTGGTTCCCAGCGACGGAGCTTGTTAGAGAGGTCAGCGTGGCTGAGCCTGCTGTTGAATGCGCAGCTCTCTGTGCAGGTGGGGTTTGAGCATCTTTATCTTTATTGCAAGACTCAGCTTTGAGACCACTGCTGTGGGGGAGGCGTGCGTTGGAGGCTAGCTCAGGGTACAATGAGTTCAGGATGAGAAATATGCACTTTTCAATGAGAATACCCAGCTTTCTGCCTATTCTTACTAATAAGTGGGTGCAAGTCTTACTTGAGGGTTGTCCATGGTAAACTGTCACCTTCTTTTTTTGCACCTTCTTTACCTCTGATCCCAAACTCCCTTGGTTTCAGCTGTTACTTTTGTAGAGGGGTCTCTTCTATCTCTGGTCCTGATTTCTCCTGGTTTCCAGCCTCATATTTCTAGGTGCCCATTAGATGCCTCACTTGGATGTGGGCACATGTACCTTCAATTCAGCAGCCAATCAGAGGAACCATACATCATTTCGTGTGGTGTTTGCGTCTTCAGGGCATCTTTGCACACTCGGGGGCATTCGGTGCAGAGTTCAGGTCATCGGCTCAGGTCACAGAGAGGCCAGCCTTCAAGGCTAGGTTTGTGCGTTCCACATGGTCTCACTTGTAGCACGTCCTCCCTCTGGGAAGAGGGAGCTAGAGCGCAACGGTGAGCAGGCCGGCTGGGAAGCCAGACTTCCTGCTTTACAGTCCCAGGCGTGAGGTGTGCGACGATCTTGGGCCCATTACTGAGCCTCTCTGAGCCTCAGCTCTCTTCTCAGTAGAATGAGGATAATGGTATCCACCCCCTGGGGTTGTAGGAAGATCAGACGCGCTGATTCATGTGAAGTTCTTAGAACAGTGTCTGGTAAATAGCAATGGTGAGCTATCACACCATCATCCTCATGATCATCCTCATGATCATCACTTAAAAATTGTTATTAATCCCCTGGCCCCCTTGTTACATGACGGCCACTTCTCCCAGGGACCCAGGCTTCCTGCTTAAGGCATATCTGCAGCTCTTTCCTTCCTGTCGCCTGTCACATCTTGTCTAGTGCACAGCGCCTTCTCTTGGTGCCACCAATACTGCTGCACGTTGTCTGCCTCTGGTCCTGTTACGGGGTGTCTAACTGTTCTGCCGGCTGCTTTCTCCACTCAACCTTCCCGTGTTCCCCTCACGCTGCCGGCCTCAGCCCCCTCCGAGAGCGCTTCCTTCAGCACTTCTGCCATCAGCAGCCGTCATTCATTCAAGGAGTAGGAACACGTGACAGGTGGTTGACGCCGGCATCTCCCCACCCACTTGCACCCTTCTCTACTGATCGATGGTGATTTTTAAGCTTTGCTGATTCGAAGGATGGACAATGGAGGTTTACAGTTGTAATCTATCTCATTTGGAAACTTGTGCGTGAGCATCTGTTCATATACGTATCAGTGAGTTATATTATCTCTCTTGTAATTTTCTTGAGCCATTTCAATGAAATCATTTGATATTGCTGGAGGGAGAGCGTGAACCAAACCAATAAGATCCCTGCTGACATGAAGCTTGCATTCTAGGAGTTGCGATACATATCAGCGTATATAGGTATAAAATCAGCATCGCGGCCTATACATGTGTTTATATATCCATTTATTAATGCTCGTTGTTATTCTCTAGAACAAAAAGTAAGGTAAGCAGGAGGTAATCGCAGGTTATGTTGTGGAGAGGTGTCATTTTACACAGGAGATCAGGGGAGGTGTTGGGGGGAACTGTGATTATTTGGGGAAACTGTCCCACAGAGAGGGAACAGCATGTGCGAAGGCTGTTGGGTAGGAGCTTCCTGGCATGCTGGAGGACAGGTGAGGAGACTGGGGCGGCATGGAGTGAGCTCAGAGCCGCAGGACGTGGGCTTGAAGAGGCAACGGCGAGACCACATGGTAGAGCTCTGGAGGGCAAGGATCAGGGCTTTTCTTCTGCACGTCGGGAAGCTGGGGGCCACGGGGCGGTGTTAAGCAGAACGGGTGGCATGATCTGATGGAGATTTCTTTCACAGCCCCCTTGAAGTATAATTTACATTGGTTGCGTCATTTACATTTGTGAGTCAGAAGCTGGTGTTTGAGGCTGGGTGCGGAGATGAGCTCACTAAAGACACCGAGATACAGAGCAAACTTGAGCTGAGTCCCTCCAACACGTAGAGGCTGGGAAGAGGAGGAGGGACCCAAGGAGGGCCGAGAGGAAGAGCCAGCGAGGAGAAGGAGCCGGAGGGCGAGGAGTGGACCGGCGGCCGTGGTAAGAGCGCTTTGCACCGCATGGGCCACGCCACACCGGGGTGGGTCACACCAGAAAGGGAGGAGGATGCACACAGACGCCCCGGGGGCCACTCTTCTCACCGCCAGGCTTCCAGGCTGAGTGCTCTTCTCAGCAACTCGTATGGACTATATTTTAATGGGCTCGACCCCGAGCTATCGCATAGTTGTCCAGCAGCTTGTTTTTGAGGTTCATGCTGCTTTTTGATTTGGGGGATTGCCCCATGAGATAAAGATTTGTATTTGCTTGCACCTACCAATAGTTTCCTTTGCTATCTTTCCTTTGGCTTTTCAACTTAGAATGTTCTTATCTATTTTTTTTTCCCCCTGGTTGTTCCTATAGAATGTGTTCAATAGAAATAAAAGAAAATATATTTTACTTCCAACACCCCCAACACAGTCATTCTCTGCTCACAGAAGACACGCAGAGCTGCGTGTAGCATCCAGTCGGGTTCTTCCATCTGGAGCTTTGTGTTCTGTGAAGAATGCACCCACACGACCTCGCAGTGTTGTGTTTTGTCTTCCTCATCCCCCGGGGAGGTTGGATGATCAGAATCTGTGATAAGGACCAACCAGAAGAGTGGGTGTCCCTGTCACCATGCTTCTGGCTTCCTCCACTGCCCCGTCCCCAGAGCTGGCTTTCTTGCTCCCTGCTCTGTGGCCGCTTGCTTTTATCTTCTGTCCTCCACAGTCAGCTCCCTGCCACGTGGAGGGTGGATGCTTCTCTGTGTGCCTGTTTTCTGTGCCTGCTAGACTGCACGTTACCTAGAGCGATCACATGTGTCTCTCATTGTACTTTGTACCTCGTAGATACTTAACATGTATGTGCTGATTAAATTAAATAGGCAGTGGTCACAACAGAATAAGAGGGACCTAGGGAATTTTGTTCTCTTCTGGGACACTTGGCCCCATTTACCGGTAGTCCTTTCTTCCTGTGTAGACACGATTGCAACTACATAGCCAATCTGCAGCCGAAAGAATGTATTCTCAAGGGCAGTGTGTTCTAGCTTTTATATATATATATATATATATATATATATATATATAAAGTTTATTTTTTAGAGCAACACTGAGGTTCACAGCAACACTGAGCAGAAAAGTACCAAGCTACCTCTGCCCCTGTCCACATAGCCCCACCGCCTTCCCCCTTATTGACGCCCCCAGCAGGGTGGCACATTTGTTAACAGTCGATGAACCTGCACTGACACATCCTTGTCACCCAGAGTCCATGGTTTACATTAGGATTCACTCCCTGTGCTGTACATTGTGGGGGTTTGGATTAATGTAGAATGACATGTATCTCTCACAACGGTATCATCCAGAGAGTTTCACTGCCCTCAAAATCCTCTGTGTTCTGCCTGTTAGTCCCTCCCGCCGGCCCCCGCCCAAGGCAAGCACTGACCTGTTTGCTGGGCGCCACAGTTTTGCCTTTTCTCGAATGTCATAGGGTTGGAGTGATGTGGTATGTGGCTTTTTCGGGTCGGCTTCTTTCACTACGTCACATGTGTGTAAGCTTCCTCTGTGCCTTTGCACAGCTTGACAGCTCATTTTGACTTTTTGAATCATGGAACTTTAAAAAAATTGACAAACCTGATATATTTTCTCCCAGAATAAACTCACGTGTGCATGTGCGCGCGCGCGTGTACACACACACACATACACACACACTTATATGCTCACAGATCTATTGCAGCCAACTCAGTACCCCCTTTCCACTCCCCCTCCACCCCACCGAGACCCTCTCCCACCCCGAGGCCCAGGGATTGCACAGAGGAGCCCTGTGCTGGGGATGCAACCCCCACTGGACACAGTTGATGAACCCGGGAATAAATTCTCATTTGCACCAAACTGTCCTGCAGAAAGTGTGCTGCCGCTTCAAGTCAGTGGAATGACAAAGCTTTGACCAGAGGCTGTTTCGAGGCACATTTTTGATCTAAATTCACTTCAGATGGCAGATATGTATTCTGCAGATCTGGACTCTCGGGAAGGCTTCTGGAATATTAATGAGTGCACGAGCCACGAGGGTGGCCTTGAGGGTCTGCACTTCAAACAAGGCCCCCAGTACTGCTGCCCTGACGACTGACCTTGAGCAAGGCACTCAAGCCCTAGTTCTCACAGTCTAGGTCACGGCCATTTGTGGAAGAGAGTCAAGGCCGGCATTAACCCAGGGAAACGGGATGGAGTGGGATAGAGTGGGATAGAATGGAAACGGTCAGGGTGCACCTCTGTAGGAAGGAAAGTGGTATTTATATGATTCTGTTCTAGTTGTCTGTGTGTCTGTATGTATGCTGGGTTGTGAGGCATAGTATATGATTTCCTACCCTGGGTACGTGTAGGAAACACTGGAGGTTTCTGAGGAGGAAGAGCTGAGGGGGGCAGCACCAGAGTGGTTTTCACCCTGAAAAGCAGTGGGTTTGCAGGCGTAAAATTGCACATGTGGCTCCACAGTTTGGCTGCGCCGACTCTGGTATCCAGATGTTGGGATTTATCCAAAAGCAGGAACTGTAAATAGCAGAGAAAGTATTTTCTTTCTTTCTTCTTCTTTTTTCTTTAATTTTAAAGATTAAATTCCAGGGTTAAGTTTGAATCCTCGTTGTGTTTTGCTTGATTGAGAGTACATGTTACTTCTGAGAACATACTTTAAAAAAAGTAAACAGATTTAACCAAAGAATGGCTATTAATTTTTGAGTGATTCTTTGTGGATTTTCTGGAAATTACTGTTCATTTGCATTACACATTTATTGCTAATATGCTGCTATTATCAATATCCAAAAATAAACAGTAACACCCATTTATATGGACCGCCAAATTAGTCCCATAAAATTTTATGATCGTGGTATTTTAAGCCATCTGAGCTTGAGGTGGACAAAAATACGTAACTAAGTCTTATGTCCTTTGTTTTAAAACCCAAGTTTAAAATAGGTTATGTTTAAAATCTTTGTATTTACATTTGATCATCATGAATCCAATAAATGTATGTGCTTAAAGTAACAGTCAAAAACAAGTCAAATCTTTCATGGCATATGTTGTTTGAAAAAGCCCTCAATTCAAATAGTAATACTTATTTTCCATTGTTGTTTAGAAAAAAAGCATTGTGTAGACTAACCTATTTATTTCATTGCACACGACAGGAGGAACCTAGAATGTGCAGGTGGGACCAGAGGTGGTGGGCGGTTTTCCCATTTGGCTGTCAGGGGAGGTTGTCCTGAAAGAATTGTACATGAAGTAGACAATATTAGCAATGAGCAAAGACATCAGGAAAGAAAACAGACTCAAGGATATTTTTATCTTATTAATCATTTAAATAGTATGCTTCTGTTCTTGTTTTGTAGACCTTAGGAAAATGGGAAATTCACATATATCCAATGAAAAGACTTAAAAAGACCCCATTACCTGATTCTTCAAATCTGAAATGAAAAGTCAAAAGCCAAAAACCAAATCTTATGTGACATAAGAGTTACCTGGTTAGGAAATGTGGCTATGAATTGGAAAAATATGACAGGCGGTTTTTTTTTTTTTTGGTTGTTGTTGTTTGTTTTGTGCCCCCTCCCCCCCCTCAAGGTTTATAGAGATATAATTGACATTTAGCATTGTGTAAGTTTAAGGAGTACAGTAATTTGATGCAGGTATATTTTAGGAAACGATTACCCCAGTAGGGGTAGTTAACATCTCCGTCACCTCACATTCACAGTTTTGTGTGTGTTCAAAACATTTAAGATGTACTCTTTTAGCAGCTTTCAACTATACAATGCAGTAGTGTCAACTGCAGTCACCATGCTGCACATTGCACCCCAAAACTCACTCATCTCACCACTGGACGTTTGTGCCCTTGACCAGAATCTCCCCATTTCCCCCACCCAACCCACCACCATTCTACTCTGTTTCTGAGCCAGTGTTTTAGATTCCACATAGAAGTGAGATCAGTACTTGTCTTTTTCTGTTTATTTCACTCAGCATTATGCTCACACAGGTTTTTTTAAAACACATTTTACAGTATGAAAAAGTACATGTCTTAGAAAATGTATTGACTGATATTAGTATCATACATTCTATAAATCAGTTGAAGGATTTATTATCTGCTCTTATTTTAACATCAAATAAAAGCATTTAGATTTACTCAAAAACGTGAAAGTTATACGTGACATACAACCCTAAGTAGTTCGTGTCATAATGACAGTAACAGCATTTGCATCATCCGTTCACTCACCGAAGATTAGAATTTATGATGCTTGCTCATTTCCTTTGAAATGGCCAAATAACATCATGCATAATTGGAAGTATATGAAATTTTATTTTCCAGAAGGCCCGTCTTCACGTTGGGGCATGAAAGTCACTTCTCAGTAGCTTTAGGAGCATTGTTGGGTTCCCTGGGAAGCAGATGTTAAGACAGAATTAGGGAGACGAGACGTTTATTGGAGTCGGGGAGGAGGGCAGGGAACAGTGGTAAAATGAGAGCGAAGCAGGACTGGGCACAGAGAGTCTCGGACCCCACACGGATCGGACAGTGGAACCGACCCACCGGAGGGCCCTGGGCTGAGCTTGCCTTAGGAGGGCTCCAGACTCGGGCAGAAATGGCCAGGCTCTCCCACCCCCGCTGTGTCCAGGTACTGGCTTGGGGTGTCTGCACTGAGGCAGGGCCTGAGCTGGGAGTGGCTGGAGGCTCTTCGGGGGACTCCTGGGTCCGTTCTTGCAGGGAGGTCTGAGCGGGGCCCCGGGCTGCTGTGAGCACCTGCAGGAGCAAGGACAGGATGCAGCTACTGGGCCTTGGGAAGCCCAGCAGGGTCATTGTTTGCTTGATGTCTTACTCCACCCCTCTAAGCGTTCTCAGGGTGGGGCATATTTGCATTTGCAGGATTGTCTTCTTAGTGGTTAATGCCCTTGGCTCATGACACCAACACGATTCTCACAACATGGAGTGTAGATTGCTGTCCTTTGTACTTGGACCAGGGCACTTGGCTGTCAGATTGTACCATCATGATCGAGTGCCGTCATGATGGAAAATTGGAATGCTTCAAAAAAATACACGATGATTTTAAAGAGTCCTTTTAGGGGAAGCCGGGATGGCTCAGTGGGTTGGGCGCTCACTTTGCAGTGCCAGGGACCGGGGACCTGGGATCAGGGACCTGGGATTGGGGATCGAGTCCCGGCCCCGGCCCGTGTGGAACCATGTGCTGAACTGGGAGCTCCCGCAGTTCAGTTCTCTCTCTGTCTCTGTCTCTGTCTCTGT
>PVKE010014498.1:0-34860 GCA_004027555.1 Craseonycteris thonglongyai | reverse complement strand
CCTTTGTCCTGATCATATTAGTGTCCAAACTCACTGTCTTTTTCCTGCAATCAGCAATCCACAATGCCAGTGCAGCTTCCATTTTCACAATTCTGTTATGACGCGGAGTTACCACACGTTTCGCTTCTTTATTGAAGGTTATTGAAGCAGTTTTGCGGATGTTTGCTTCCTCTTTCTTGATGTACCGCACTGTAGATTCATTCACCCCGTAATGGTGTGCCACAGATGCATAACTTCTGCCCTCTTTGATCATATCTAAAAGTTTTACTTTTTCGCTGATGGTCATCATCTTCTTCCTCTTGGGCGCCCTGGAGGAAGCTTTCGCAGGGGCACAGCACTTAGGCGGCATTATAAGGGCTTAATTAATAATAAAAGTTATCGCTTAAACAAAACAAGTTATCGCCAACACAACACTAAAATACAATATGTGAGACAGTCAACATCATGGACAAGACTGGCGAGATAACAACAAGAGAAGATGCTAGGTGAGGCTGCGATGATGCGCAGACAATCAACTCACAGGGATAAATCCACTCGTACTCTCATTGGTCGATGTCGCACCGGAAACCAATCACGCGCCTTTATGAGAGCCCGTGGGATGGACTCTGAGTCAACTCATCTCTTTGTCTGACATGCAGGGATCCTTCTCTCTCGCGCATCAACATGAAACAACGCTCCTTTCCGCCATGTGGCTGCCGACATGGTTGTATTTTTTCATTTTTATTTTTTGATGAATATTTTGGGAAAACCCGCGAAGCACTGAAGCCTCAAAACATGAAGCGCGAAGTGGCGAGGGAACACTGTAATTCTAAACCTAAAAAAATATGACAGACTTAGGATACCTACACATAAATAATTTCTAGCCAGCAGAGAATGAATCTCATTTTCCAACAAGTATTATTGAGATGCGTACTCTATAGTTAAAATTCAGCTCTAAAGGCAGGGTGTGTGATTCTAGACTCATCTCTACTTCTTATAAGCTGTGTCCTTCAAGTCATTTATTTGTAAAATAACAGTATTACCTTCCTCTGGAATTGCTGTGTGGACTAAATGAGATAATTCATGTGAAGTACTTAGCACCGTGGCTGGCACATTGTATGTGCTTGCGTTTTTAATTTTTTAAATGTCTATAGATCTCCATAGAGAATGAAGAACCCAGGAAAAATATCTCCCTCCCCTCACAGTGGTCTTGTTCATGACAGCTATGCAGGGACATACCTTAGCGTGTGCAGTGGTCAAAAAATTTGTGGAATGAAGGGGAAGGAAAAAAAAATTATTCTTCTTTTTAACATATTCAACCTTAACTCTAATACACTTTTTAGATCTTTCAATAAGTTAATTTATACCCTCAAAAACTGTTTTGTATTTGCCCTCAAATTTCAGCTTTAACCTCTTTGTCATCTATAAATTTCTTCCCTCAAAGCTGCAATTTCATATTTGAAAGCAAATAATAATTAGAGGCAAATCTGGACTGTAGGGAGGGTGGTTTAACATTTGGAAGCCACAGTCATGAAGAGTAGCCAATACAACATTGTTCTTGTGTATGAGAACCAAAAACAGCACCCATTTGGTCCATTTTCTTCTTCTTTTCTAATTTACAGAGTCTCTTAACTGTTTCAGCAGACTGGAATAGTACTCTCTAGTTATTGTGACACCCTTATCCTTGTAATCAAGTATCAGGATACCCTCGGTATCCCAAAACACAGTAGCTGTGATTTTTTCAGCTGATTGTGACACCTTGAACTCCCTTAGGGGTGGCATATCCTTTTCACGTCACTGCATGGACTTCTGCTTTGACTCAGGCTCATAACGATGAAACCAAGTGTCATCTCCAGTGACCATCCAGTTTAGAACTTCATCTTTGTTGTCTCTGAAGAGAGCATTCTCGGTACCCACCTTGCACTGACTTCTGACATCCTTAGATGCTGGTGGAGAACATATAAAATAATTTAGGTAATACTCCAACCATTTCTGCAAGCTCCTTTTTTATTCAGTTTGGCATCTTCCACTCCAAGTTTCAAATTTTTTGACAATGCCTTAGGAAGTGGCCTCAAGAGGGCAACCGGAACAGAGGTCGTCTTCAGTGGAGTCTCTGCCTTGCTTGGAAATTTTGTGCCACTTATAAACCATGGATTTTCCAGGGCAACAGTCTCCATAAACTGAACATCTCTTCCAAAATAGTTAGAGGGGTTTTCCCTCGTTTTGTGAGGAATTCAATGATGATACAAAATTCAGTTTTATTCATACTTGAGGTGTTCTTATTTGATGTGCTTCTTTAGTAATATCTGAAAGAACACGGATGCAAGTAAGCTGAAATGTGGCACATATAATAATAAGTCACACAAACTGCACGCACTAGTACTCTCATCTTTCCGATAACACCCCATTCCATGAATTTCTTGACCACCCCCATACATAAATATCAGAGGATAGCACAGATAAAATGGAAATAGAGAACTCTAGGCATGCTCCCCACTTTCCTCCACTGCTCTCTCCCTTCTATCATCAGCATCTCTAGACAGCATATCACTGCAGGAAATGCAGGCTCCATGTAGGCCATGTTGCTGCTAACTGGGCCCAGAGACAGAACAACACAGGCAAAGGTGAGTCTTCCTGCATATAAAAGACTCTTTTATATACATTGTTGTTCCCCAGGGCTCTCTCCTTGGTGTTTTTAAATACTTTTCCTGGAGATCTCATCCAGTTAGAGGTTTCAGGTACAGTGCCACATGAACGCTGACAACTCCCAAACCTCTCTACCTCTACATCGTAATTCTGTCCTGAACTCCAGTCTCAAACTTACCACTATTTACTTAGATTTCCTCTGGGTATTCCAAGGGCACCTCAAATTCAAGCTTCTTGGAATTAAACCTGTTATCTTCCTCTAGATAGACTACAGTAGTCTGGGGGATCTTACTATATAAACAATAACCAGTCACTTAAGCCAGGATATATTCTTGACTCTTTTCTCTCCCTCTCCCACATATTCTATTTCCAAGACCAGTTGGTTCCATCTACCACCTCTAAATTGTGTCATCTTCCTCCTGTCTTCCAACAATTTTCTTCAAATTATTGCCATTTCTCACCAGAATCACTGGAATAGCTCTCTAGTTGGTCTCCTTGGCTTCCTAGCTTGCCTGCCATGGAACCCATCCTCTACACTGCCATCAAAGCACCTCTCTAAATATCAGAGGAGGCTGGGCCTCTTGAGAAACCCAGGAGAGAGAATACAAAAGCCTGGCAGCTTTTTTGTTACAATTTTAACTGGAGTAGCTACAACAGTGGGCACAAACTAGGCAAAGAACGTGAGACTTTGTTTGATGTGACAGAAAGAAACACTATTAAGAACTTGGAAGAGCCAGGAGATTTGTGCCCTACTTGCAATCTTACAAACTAGCCTGCCATATTTTATAGATGCTGGCAAAAGAGCCTGCTGGGTCAGACAAGAGGACTTTATTACTCATTGCACAGCAAGCAGCATGAACATCACATTTCAGTAGGTTCCTTTGCTCTCAGGTCACACAGGTGTGATGCAGAGGCACCCACGTGGATGTTGCACACACATTGGGTTGTGGAATCCTGAGCTTAATGAACCCAAATATTTTATAATAGGCTACAAACATACTTGTGTTGTTTGCCCTAGAGAGAGATATTATTTTTATTATGCTGGACAGTAAGGAAATCTGCCCTGTGATTCAGAGGGAAACATCATCTTTCAAGGCTGTTCACCTTTAAACATCCTTTCAAAGATACTGTGGAACAAAAATGGAGGCTAATGTCTTGAGAGAGCCATGGAAAATTGTCTCCCAGCAGGCAGGCTCTAAATTCAAATCAGGCTTTTGGCACTCACTGGCTGTATAACTTTTACCATTCTTTACCAGTTTTCTCACCCAAAATTGAGTATAGCACTCATCCCTAACACGTAACCATCTTATAGTACCAAATGAAATGACAGGCATAAAAGTGTTTTTGTAAACAATACAGCACTTTGCAAACACCGTTATTATGTATGCCTCTGGAAATCACTTTCTTTATTGATTATTATGCAAATAAAAGATTAAAATAATTTAGAATTTTAGAAAAAAAAATTAAAGATCAGTTAATAAAACACTTATCAATGACTGAATGTGTCCTAGGTTAGGCTTGAGTAGTATAAGGTGAAGAGTAAGACACATTCCTTGACCTTAAGAATTTCACATGGGGGGAAGAAGCAGAGGGAAAGCACAGTGTTCAAGATATGTTAATGTGACAGAATAGAATTACAGAAGGGTGACCTATGGTCATCATTGACTTACAGAGCTGGGAGGAATCTGAGTAATCATTAAATCCAATTTACCAATAAGAAAACTGATGACAAAAATGTTCAGTAACATTCTTTCTGACTTAGTTTGGTAAAAAGTCTCGAAAGAAATCTCTTACATCTGGGTAGAATTTTTACGAGGCCAATGGGAAATTCTGGTTTGGCACCAGGCATTTTTCTCTCCTCTATAGTCTTACTTCAGTTCAATGCCATTTTATCTCTTTGTTCCCCAGGAACTACAATGGATTTTTTCCTTGTCTAACTTCTTACCTCTCTCAAATGTTAAGGATCTTTGTATAAAAATGCTAGCTAGAATAAACTTTCTATCTGACCTCTAGTTTCTCCCTTTTACTCCATCTGGCCCCCCTATCAAATTCCTATTCCTATTTATGTCCTACAAAATGCTAACCTTCTCAATCCCTGACTGCCAGTTTTTTAGTCTGCTTTTTTCTTTCTTTTTACTTCAGTCTGTCTTACCATCTAACCAGTGAACTTGAAGCAGATTTCATAAAATACAAAGTGAAGAATTAGCCACCAAGCTTAAAGTCCACCTTAAAGAGATGTAATCAGCTGCTAGGAAAAGATACTAAGCAAGGAAAACCTTGTATACCCAGTCTTCCTACATATATAATGTAGATTTTGCTCCAACATAAAATTCACCAGTACGAGGTATGGCAATTAAGGTTGCATACTCATTCTAAAAAAAGTGCTACATACCTCATTGTTTAATACCCCCTATGGTCACCTTTGAAGTTTTCCCCTTGGGAAGCTGTGCACCGATGTCAGCACCTAGTCCACCCTTCAAAGAAATTTTGAAAATTTTTTCTGGAATGGCCATCAGAGCCATTGTTGTAATACCCTTGAAGTCCTGAATGTCATCAAAATGTCTTCCTTTCAATATTTCCTTTATCTTTGGATAAAGAAAAATGTCATTGGGGCCCCCTTCAGGTGAATGTGGAGGGTGTTCCAATACAGTTATTTGTTTACTGGCTAAAAACTCCCTTACAGACAGTGCTGTGTGAGCTGGTGCATTGTAGTGATGCAGGAGCCATGAGTTGTTATGAAAAGTTCAGGTTGTTTTTGTCTAATTTTTTTATGCAGCCCTTTTAGCTCTTCCAAATAGTCAATCTGGTTGACTGTCCAGTTGGTACAAATTAATCATAAAAAAAAAAATCCCTCTTACATCAAAATGGTTAGCAACATCATTTTGACTCTTCATTTGGGACGATGGAACTTTTGGGGTCATGGAGAATTGGCTGACTTCCATTGTGCACTTGGATGCTTTGTGTCAGGGTTGTATTTGTACACTCGTGTTTCATCACCAGTGATAACAGGGGCCAAAACACCATCTTGCCTGTCCAAAAGGTCTTGGAAAAGTTCAACTCTCCTTTGCTTTTGTTCATAAGTAAGCTCCTTCGGAATCGTCTTTGCATAGACCTTTTTCATGCTGAGATTTTCAGTGAAGATTTTCCTATTCCTCTATTGATGTCTGCTTAGTCTGCTATGATTCTCAGTCAGCCTATGATTTTGACACCCATCTGACAAATTTTTGCAATGTTTTCATCAGTTCTGCTTGTTACTGACCTCCCTGACCTCTCTTCATCAGTGATGCTTTCTCTCCCCTCAGAAAAGTGTTTCCTCCATTTGTGCACTGCCATTTTCTTCATGACATTATCCCCATAAATTTGGACTAATATGTACCTGATTTTACTTCCACTCTTGCCAAGTTTAACAAGAAATGTAATGTTGGCTCACTGCTCTCATTCAAGTTCCAACATTCTCACAACAGCATACAAAAACACACAACAACAATAATGAATGCCATTCAGCAAGACACTGCTGCACATTGACATGAACACAGCTGTGAGACACTGATATACCAAAGTTATGAAAACTTACCCAGTTGTTTGCACAGTGATGCCAACATAAGCATATGGTGTCAAATTTGTCAGAACTCATATACAATAAGCTTGATTTTAATTCTACTAATAGATTTTGAAAATCTTTCAGTACTATACAGCCTCTATAAATTATTTATTAATCTCATATTTTGGATTGAGTTGAAAAAGAAAAACAGATCTATCTTTTTCAATAAGTTCCACAATATCCCTAGGTCAACAATCTTAGACTATATATATATATATATATATATATATATATATATATATATACACACACATATATATATTTTCAATGTTTTTGGACAATACAGAGAAAAATCAGGTACATTCAATTCAAAGTTTGTCTTTTGACTCATTGAAGAGTCCCAAAAATATGTTTTGTACTTCAAAGAGTGAAGAAATCACATTCAAGAGTTTTGAGAAAATTTCAAGCATGTAGAGATGCTAATATATACAGTTTAATGCAATCTTTTAAAATAAAAGCAATGCAAAAAAATTCAACTTTAAATTTTTAAAGATCTAATGAGTTGACTTTTTTGGTCATATAATATACTCAATATACTTAATATATATACTTAATAATATACTTAATATAATATCCTTAATAATCAAATACAGTCAAAGAGTTTTAATTTTGTGAAATCTTCCATGGCAGCAAGTATTTAAAAGCTTAACTTGACTCAGAAGGACTAAAATAAAATCAATAAATATTTAAATGCATACTATCTGTACTAAATAGCATTTAAAATTAGAACATCAATAATTTTCAATATCATTAAAGACAAGAACAATAGTTTCAGTCAGAAGTCTTCCTGAAGGTGAGAAAGACAAATCTAGTTCATGGTAAATTATGAAAATGGTAATTATGTAGATAAGAATAATGGTTTTAAATTTCTGAATGAATGATGAGTCAAGTCACTGACAAGAGCAATCAAAATATATTTCATAACTGATTAACAACACTTAAATTTGACATTGACAAAAATTAATTTATACAACAGTAGAATTACAAGCATATGTAGTCTCTAAACCTCCAAGTTACAACAAATTGTGAAAAGAATAAGAAGTCAGTCATCATGCTTATTTTATCTTTGTCCTTGATGTTTTGCTTAGAATGTAAATATTTTCTAATGCTAAAATACCTGGTAGATGTGCTCAAAATAAATAGTCTCTCTCTGTCTCTCTTTTTCTCTCTCTCTCTCTCTCCCTTCCCTCCAACATGTTCTCTCTGTCCCTCTGTCACACACACACTCAATTAGACAGAACAAATGACATGCTTCACAGAATCCTTCCTGACACATTAAAAAAATATGCAAAAAGACATTTTGTCAATATGAACTCTTGATCATCTTCCCATTACATTTATTAAGTACTTATTATGTGCCAGACATTATGATAAGAACTGGGAATTGATAGAAATGAGATACACTTCGTTCTTTCTCACAGGGTTTACAGTCTAACAGACTCAGTGAAATGAATTAACATCATTTCTCAGCTATGAGCAAAACTAGTCTATGTATAATGAAAATTTCTAAGCACTTAAAAGAAAGAAATTTAGTAAGTTTTAATAGCATGACTATTGCAAACTATATTAATCATACAACTTGCAACAAAACAAATTGCTTCACTCCCTCAGACTGACATTTCTAAATCTTGTCTCATTTATAGTTAATATACCAACATAAGAAACATAGGAATTTCTAGGTCACTGATAAAACTGACAACAAAATATTTCAGCCAGTGAACTGAGCTTGTGACATGAGGCCCAGGTAATACCACATTAGAATAGAGTCACAAACCTTGCTACGACACTTGGCACTAGTAAAACTGGTTAAGGGAGAGAAAAAATGCTAATAATGTATGAAGCAGTAAAACTCCCTAAGTAATAAGTTATTATGTTTTCAATCTTAAAGAGATCACTTTTGGAAAAGTATTTAGAATTAGCAGAGCAAATCAAAACAAAACAAAAAGAAGGAGGAGGAGGAGAAGAAAAAGTTGTAAGCCCAATAAACACATAAGAAAATCCTCTTTTTTCAAGTCCATCCTCCTACCTACTCATAATAACTACCTACATAAAACAAAACTCTAGACATTGTGGCCAAATTTTTGACATTTCAGTCCTAAAAAGGAAGAAATTACTGTTAAAATTTCAGAAATGATTTGGTGAGCTAAAATTGACATTGTCTGAGAGATATAATGCCTTATTATGAAATAAATAAAATTATTTCTTTAAAGAGTAGGAAGTAAATCAAACTTGCATTAATATGTGAAGAACAGAATTTCTGATTAACAGTTTGGGGTAAAAATATGTCCTCAAAATAGAACACTAGAAAAATAAGCAAAACCCAAGTAAAGAGCCTTTGGGAAAAGTGTTTAAAGTCAGTGTCCAGGTTTGGGCTGCTTACTACATGGAGAAACCTATCAGAGATGTAAGAGATGGTGGCCTCCCACCTTTCAGCATGCATGGAAGGAAATTCAGTGGTGAAAAAAGCTCTCTTAAGCCTTGAGACTCAAACTGTAGTTCATCGGCCATGAATATTAGCTTTGCCTGGGAGCATGTTAGAAATGCAGAATCTCAGGCCCCGTTCCAGAACCTAAATTTTAGCAAAATATCCCCAGATGATTTGTGTGCATATGGAAATTTAAGAAGTACTGATCGAAAGCATTACAAGATTATACAGCCCATTCCAAATATTTGGCATAAATTCAAACTTCTGAATTCCCAACGTATCTCTTAAACCCTACAAAATACCACCAACTTCAAGGTGAGTTCAGCATCAACTGTGCAATGAGGCCATCAATAGGAAGAAAACTAAATACAGAGGATGCCAAAAAATATATACACGTTTTAAGAATGGAAAAAACTGTATTAAAATTGTAATACTCAATATATACTATAACAAAGGATAAATACAAGTCACGTTTGACTTCTGCAATTACAAGAGGTACTCTAAGTGGTTACCATCAGTGCCCAGATACTTCTGATTACGGTGGTTTACTACTTGAGTAACATTAACCAGTGTCCACTTGTACCACTATGCATGCCATTTCAATTTTCCATGTGTCTCAAACTTATCAAGAATGCATGCAACTGCTAACAATGCATGTTGGAGGTGCTGTTGCATACTTGTGCTCCATTGTCATTGTACTTCCAGAACATTCTTGAATTTCAAATACCACTTCAAAATGGTCTTGTGCTCCTCAAAAACAACCGTGCTTCCACCATTTTCTTTTTTTTCTTTCTGCCATTTTCTTTGACTGTCCTGCCTGTCAAATGGTAACACTAGTATTCATTTACTTAATGCCGTCTTTTGAGCAAACATTGTACTACACATTGCTACCATAATTCAGTTCAACCTCAAAAAGTAATATGCAGACAGCATCTCTTAAAATGTGTATACATTTTTTGGCACACACACCCCCCCACCCCCAGTATAGGGGTGAGATTAAGCCACTCCTCATTATCATTCAGCTGCTCCAGCCCTTTACTGGCAACCACCCTAACTCCAAACGCCAGTGGAGTTTGAATGGCTAGAGACGACAGAGGGCACACGTACACATATCTCCCTAACTAGCTGTCAACAGTGACATGCTCATGCCCCTTAGCTTGCATATGGCCTGCAGATATGTCTGTTGACCCACATAGTATTTTAACTTTGAATTTAATATCATCATTTATAAATCTGGAACTTTCACATCAAAAAATTTGCACTTCTAAGTTCTCTTCTATAAGTCAGAAAATCTGTCAACATCATAGTAAGCTGACCAGACGTACAATTTTTAACAGGACAGAAAACAATGGTACTGTCCCATTTCAAACAATACATATGGTCAGCCTGCTGACACACTGAATTTAGCCCAGTGAGCCTAGGCTGACCATATATACCATTTGAAATGGGACAGTACCCTTGTTTTCTGTCCCGTTTAAAATGGTACATCTGGGAGAAGCGGGGATGGCTCAGTGGGTTAAGCGCTCACTTTGCAGCCCCAGGGACCGAGGATTGAGTCCTGGCCTGTGTGGACCCATATGCTGAACTGGGGAGTGCCCTTAGTTCGGTTCTCGCTGGGGTGAGACCCCGACCAAGTTCCTGCCCTGTGCAGACCCATGCCCACCTGTGGAGTGAAGCTATGTGGAGGAACCAATGAAGTGCAGCTGTGGAGACTGTTCGGGGCCCTCCCCCTTCTCTCTGTCTCTGTATCTCTCTCTCTCTCTCTGTCTCTCTCTCTCTCTCTCTCTCTGTCAAAAACAATAAAAATAAATCTTTAAAATGGTATGTCTGGTCCGCCTACAACAGACCCACATTCAGATAAGGTAACAAGTACTGCCAAGGCTCAAGCTGTCCCACTTATATGGTGGCCAGAATCTCCACCAGTCCCTTTGGTAGTACCAACACTAACTGAGGCTGAGTGTCAGTTACCACTTGTCATCTTCCATTTGTTCTGCTTCATGTCGTCACATTCCCAGCCTGGCCCCTATAGGTGTTTGAGTTTGTGACCCTTTTAAGAGGCTCTAGGAAGCATCATGTCACTGATCTCAAATCACTCAGCCTATTTAAAGTTATTCTGTCATATGTATAATTCAAGAAAAGAAGTAACTGTGTCACCCTCAGTTTGATCAGATCTTGTAATCTGGAATCAATCTTTCAAATTACATACTACCTCACCTTAAATATATACTATGCTATTTTTCTACACAACTCATTCCAACTCAGACATTTTAATTATTTTAACCTTTTTCTTTTCAGACCTGTACTTCAGTTATAACCAAGAATTAGTAGGGGATGCTGGGATGGCACAGAGGTTTAAGCACTTGCCTTGTAGCTGCAGGGTCTGAGGATCAAGTTCAGGTCAGGGCCCCAGCCCCAGCCCTGGCCCGTGCAAATCCATATGTTGAACTGGGGCATGCTTCTCATGTGGGAAACATCCAGTTCAGTTCCCGCCCAGGCCATTCTTTGCACGTGGGAGGCTCCGGGTTCGATTCCTGCGCTGCTTGGCCCCACATCCACCTCTGAAATGAAACTGTCAAAACTAATGATATGTGGCTATGGGGACTGCTCTGGGCCCTCTCCCTTCTCTCTCTCTCTCTCTCTCTCTCTCTCTCTCTCTCTCTCTCTCTCTCTAACAATAAAATAAATCATCTTTTTAAAAAAGTTAAGAATTAGTAGCAAGAGTAGACATAGCACAATACATTCTTGAACAATTTCTCCAGATTCATTTCAAAACTTTAATATATTGAAATGGTAAATTTTATGAAAACAGGTTTCTTTGTCTTTTCTATTTACTGAGATACCACAAGCACCTAGTAAGTGCTCAATAAATATTTATTGAATAAATTAATGAACTTTCCTAAGAATTATAAATTCTCAAAAATTTACACACAGATTTTGAATGAATGTGTTTAATTAGCAACAGGTACATGAAGATTAGTCATTTGGTAGCCCAGTTCAATTTGAATTGATCAACAAAACCATTTTATTTGAGTGACTACGAAAACTAACAGTAGAGAAAAAACATGTAACCTAACAAGCCTTAGACTCGCGGCCCATCATAACTTGTTTTGCAACAAAACAACATCATGCAAACTAGACAAAATGGTTAAATTAAATTATTAGATGTAGTCTGATTCAATTTTATGTCACCACATTTATAGTGCTTAGTCATCACCATCAATATCATCATCCCAATCTCACAAAGCTGGACAACTTTTATAGAAAACTTATTGAAAAGCATTTACAGAACATTTAGTAATGTGCCAGAAACTAACTATATGTTTAAATTAAGCATATAGTTCTCCAAATTACGGCCCGCGGCCCAGAGGCCCTCTCATCCAGCCCATGGAGACCTTTTTATCTACGCAAAAAAATTACAGAAATTTACATGTATCCTGCCAAGATCAGCTGCTTAATTTTTCTACTTCTGTTCACAGTCAATGAGATGATCTAAGTGCTATTTGATAGTTAATGAGGCCCTCGAGCTGAAAAGTTTGGAGAACCCTCTTATATCCTAACCAAAAGGTATGTCCCACAATAATACGATTACTATTCCCCCATGCCATGATGCCTAGTATGTCTGAACACAGGAAAAACTAAATTAAAGACAATTTAAATTGTCTTGACAACTTGACTGAAAAATGTATTGCTGAGAAACTGAGGCATAGAAAAATAGAATGATTTTCTTGTGGCTGCATGGTTATTTATTGGTAGAGCTATAAAAGCAGAGCTCTGGCTGCTACACCATATTGATTTTATAATATTCATTTTCAAAATTTATGAGCAAGCCAATGAATTTTCACCTCTCAACAAATACTGTGATTAGCAAATATATCTTCAGATAGCAAAGTCTAAATTTTGACACAATTCTGGTATAGTTATAAACACACCAACAATCTAAAAGATGTATGCAATAATGTTATTATGTATCTTAGCAGGAAACCATTATAACATTTCAAAAAATAAAGCTGAAAATAAAATAGATTAGACATTTTCCTTAAACTTAAAACTACCCAAAATGGTTTTATGCAGTGTGAGATTGCAATGCCCTTTCACGCTGTACTTGGCCTTTGGATTGCCTGAATGAAAGATAGATCATCTTGTTTCTTTCTCTTTACCCACATAAAAGAGAAGAACTAAAGTTAGAGCTGTTTCATTCAATTCAACTCAACTTTCTGAAGTAGGCCGACCAGACATACCATTTTAAACAGGACAGAAAACAACAGTACTGTCCCATTTCACATGGTATGTCTCTAGTCAGCCTACCAGGGGTGGCGAACCTTTTGGCAATTGAGTGCCAAAGTTTATGAAATAAGAGTATACTCGCTCGACTCACACGGCAACCCATTGAGTGAGATAGAGGTATCGATTATTTTTATGTCTATAAGAGCATAAACAATAATTTTTTTAATGGTATTCACAGCTCCGCGTGCCGAAATAATTGCTCTGCATGCCACTTTGGGCACGAGTGCCATAGGTTCGCCACCCCTGGCCCTAGGCTAAAGTCAAGGTGTCAGTAGGCTGACCAGACATATCATTTGAAATGGGACAGTACTATTGTTTTCTGTCCCATTAAAAACAGTACTTTTGATCAGCCTACTCTGAAGAAAATACAAACAAAAGCAGGACCACATCACTGATGCTAACACGTCTGATGGCCATCCTAAAGAAGAATTTACTGAACTCTCCAGCACCAACAAATTTGAGTATGCCATTCACTATACACCTATAACAACGTAAAACTAAGAAATGATAACAACCACGTTTGTCTACCTTAAATGGATTTGGAACTGGCCATAAACCAATACAAGTAAAAATATAAGTGTGTGTGTTTTTTTCCTCAAATGATACTTATTGGCCATTTCTAAATTCTTGACTAATCTAGGAATCACGAATTTACTACATTGGTACAGAAAGCTCTATTGTTCAAGTAGGCCAAGTTTTAGAGCTGCAGAAATCTACCCTTTCAAAGAACATACTCTAACAGATTACCTGGGTCCTGTTACTAGGTTGAGAGTTTGTTATTAAGATTCCTATGATCATATAACCATTTCTCAGTTCCCTACATTTGCTTACTCCAATCTATAAAGAAAAAGACTGTGAAGCCACAAAAAAGACTAAAACAAATAACACAGCTTGTTTTTCTCATATAGATGGTCTTTTTCAAAATAGAACAGGAGAGAGTAAGCATATTTCCTCATTGGAATCTTCACAGACACTGAAAAGGAAAAATCTCAGCCAGAATCAAATAAAACTATGCACCATTTTTACATACATATAATAATTTTGAATGATGGTGTTTTGTACTAAAAAGAATTTGTCTCCTCATATCTGGGGCCATTCTGGCTTGAAAACTTTTATTCCAAATCACAAGTACACTTTTCCCAAAATCTTCTGTCATAATGTCTACTATAGATATTTTCATAAATGCACTTATTAAAGAGCTGCCTACTCCATCACAGAAAGGCAAAGTGTTACTCTGTATTAGTAAACTCAACTGTGCAGCAACAGGAGGCCACAGGCAATTAACACTGTAAATTGAAAGGTTTAGAATCTTTGCATGACCTTTAAAGGTCAATGCAGTTGCCCATTCAGATGCTTGCAATTACACAGTGACTAGTTCATAGCAGGAAAAAAACATAAAAAAACTTAGTAAAACAAACCTGCATTCATCAAAAGCTACTTTGCACTCTCTAGGCTTTATGTGAAGAGTTAGCTTTCCCATAGCACAAGAAGATAAAAGAGCAAAGGAGACTTGTTTAGCTGCTTGTCACCATTTTGTCAAAG
This sequence comes from Craseonycteris thonglongyai, assembly GCA_004027555.1. Taxonomy (NCBI): domain Eukaryota; kingdom Metazoa; phylum Chordata; class Mammalia; order Chiroptera; family Craseonycteridae; genus Craseonycteris; species Craseonycteris thonglongyai. The sequence goes on along the minus strand of PVKE010014498.1, from coordinate 20,383 downwards.
TACTAAATTCAGGCTACCGCCATAATTACTCGGAATGCAACATTATCACATTATCCAATCTCTCTGTAAAGAGTTTCAAAATCTACTGTACACAAGAAGCAGTATGAATATAAATTTATTGAATAACTATGTTTGTGCTATTGCTAGGAGTATGGGAGATGTACCTTCACTAACTGGCCATTCCGGGGAAATCATAATACAGTTACAGTTACTATGTAGTAATTTAGGGGACTAAAGAAAGTGATTAAAAGATCTTTATCTAACAAAAGCATACCATAAGCTTCTGATTCTTTAGTTATCTTTCATACTCCATATGGATCACTATGAACAAAATGGAATGTTCTCCTTATAGCTAATAAATTCATTTTTCATCTGAATCCCAAGTAACCAGAAAGCCTCATATTTTCCAGTGGTCATAACTCTCAATTGCTTAAATAGGCCAGATTTTCATTGATTCCAATGACTATCTTGCCTATCACTATAGCCCAGGATGAAATCCAACATATCTATGTGGTATACACATTGGAAGTGGGTGGCTTTTGGAAATCTAACATAAATTTGGAGTATAATATCAATATGTTTCTGGAAATTTTATACATACCATTTGTAACACATGGTTAATGTTTTGACTGTGGAGGTGCATATCTAATAAAGACAGCATACAGATATATTCAGTGTTTAAAATGTATTGAAATTCCCAGTCATAGTGTCTATAAACATATCCCAAAGTGCCCCTACAGAGGACAAACTGACTTTCTTTTTACATTGTAACCTAACCAATAAGAATATCTTCAAAAGAAAAACTAGAGAGAAAAATATACTGCATGTAACAGTGGCTCAAACAGTAATACTCAATTACAACCAACCTTGTTAAATCACAGATACAGTTATACTGTAGGTCAAATCATGTAAAATATTAATAGTTAAAAACTTCGTATTGAAAATGTAGATTTTTTAAAGTTGCTCTTGCTCCCTTCAATACAAAACCAGTATTTTACATGGGTGTCATTAAAAGCATTTGCATATATGTATGCATGTGCATATACAAGGACTGTCCGGGAAAAAATCCAGCCATAAATGCCTGTATTTTTTCATATTACATGGCTGGATACTTTCTGGAAATTCCTCGTACATGTCTACATATAGAGATTAGATATGTATTACAGAGAAATGTATTTAAATAGCACTTTTCTTCATGTTCTAAGTCTAACAATTCCTCTTAAAATTTTTGTTTAGAAGAAGTAAACGACAAGAATTATTAGTTATATTTCATTAACAAGGACACTTGTTAATGAATCACTGTGCCAAATAAATAGAATCAGACATCCTAAAAATTACACAATAAATTCAGTGGTCAATGACAACTAAAAGAAAACATCTAGGCCTCCATTTGTTAGGCCCACCTTTCCATCTCTCATTGCAAACTGTGCTCCAAACCTATATATAGTAAAACTGTTCTCCAAAAAGATGTATGATAACTCATGGTAAAATTATTCCTCCTCTTCCAGTGGTATAGTTCAATACGCTTCAAGTACTGTAGTTCAAAATTAAGTTAACCAAAGAATTTTTTAACAAAAATGGCAAATTCATCGGTTTTCACAGCATTAAAGAAAAAAAATCAATGCTTCGTAAGCAAGATTTATCATGTGAAATACTGTGCAAGTATGTGGACCTGATGAGGTTGATCCAGCTTGTTTGGACTTCATATCTAGCAGCATCTGTGTTAATGCATTTCTTCTTGTTTGGCTGGAGCCCTACTAATAACAGGTTAAAGAATTACATTTGTAAATGTCAGACATAGATCAAAGTGGGCTACATTAGATGTTTATTTTACTTCAACTTTCACCAAGAAAACAAAACTGCATTGAACAGAAAAATTCTTTATTTTTACTTGAATCTTTAATGACCAAAACAGCTGCAGAATAATGTGACTTAATGAGGCATCTCTAATAAAATACTGGAGAAGTAAAAGCAGAGGCACTAAACTGTTTGCACTCTGGTTGTTTCATCTTCTCAAATAGATTAAAAATAACTGATGACACTTTGGAACATTACTAGTTTAAGTCATACATTAGAGAGGCAAATGTTCATTTGACTGCAGTCTCAGCCAAACTTAGAATCTGACAGTACCTTTTATTAGGACACATAATAAGAAATGCCTGGAAAATGCTGGAGAGACACATCTTATTCTACCTGTTTAGAGTAATCCATAGCCTGCAATTAATGATAAATCAACGCTAAAATGCACTTTCAACATTTCAGTGTTCAAAAACACATTGTGAAAGGATCGTTATTAAAACATATTGAAGGACCATTATTAAAATATAAAATAAAATACATTGAAGATACTGGATCCAGGACCCTTAAAATTTTCTGATAACATGCAATATAATTTTCATAGAATCTTGTATCTCCCCCTTTCATCATTTTATACATTTTTGAAAAGGAAAAGTGGCCATGTCTAAAAACAGACTTTTTCACAGCTGTGTTATCACACATTATAACTTGGGGGTTAGTAAATACTATAATGCAGTCTCTAAGCAATATGTATCTTTTTTGACATATATTCATGGGCATCTCAATGGATCTTTATTCTTCAATTTGTCATTGTTAAAATAGCTAACATTTTTCATACTCAAAATCACACAAACCCAGAAACCTCCAATTCTCCTTTAGTACAACTTGTAACATGATAGATGTTTGCTTTAACATCAAGGTCTCTGGTTCATCTTTAAAAAAACATACATCACAGCACGATATATTAATATGTAAATTTAAGTATACTAAACTATAAAATTTTATTAAAGGCAAGAAAAGAATCAAGATTTTAATCTCAAAAATTGCTTAATAAAAAGCAACATAAAATTGTGGTCTCCTCTTAAGTCACTGTGTCTAAGCACTCAGTTGGTGTGACAATAATGCAACCCCATTTTTTCATTGAAAATTTAGAAAATCAAAATAAAATAATCTCCAGTGTGGTTACTGATGGCCTTTCAATGGCTACTGATGGCTTTTAAAATTAGATTCTAAAGAGGTCAACATGCAATTGACTCGGGATGAGGTCCAGAACAGAATAAAGTAGAAAAAGAGAAAATTATATTAAATGTGTCTGATCATTTTTAAGGCTGTTACGATGTCAAATTTGAAACTGTAAAAGATTCACCAGACTGAGAGTATATGTGGAAACAGAAAGACTGTAATACAAATAATCTTAATGCTCTGGTTTTTAAAGGCTTTAGAAGAGTTTTCAGTCTCCTTTGCTAGTTATTGCCATTTAGCACTTTACATGGAAATCTTAAACTAATTACTCAATTGTCTTTACTTACATTGTCTAATAGAGCAGTTTTAATATGTTAATTGATAACAGTCTGAGCATTGCTGTCTCAAACAATCTCGTGGAAAAAGACAGGAACCAGATAATTATCATTCGGTCAATAGTCATTGAAACTCCTCCTGCCCTGAGTGAAGGACTCTTATACATTGATTGCTTTGGGGTACTTTTCAGACGAGAGGTTGCATAAAGGTTCGTTTTTGTTTTGTTTTGTTTTGTTTTGTTTTTTTAATATCTGCAAAATTTAAGAGGGAATTTAACACTCCAAAAGCGAAAATATTTTCTCTCCTGTCTTGCTGCCACAAGTCAAACACCCAGGACGAGGTGATGCGAGGCTAGCGAGGCACAGTAGTAACTATACATTCGATTCCAAACGCTTCAGGCCGTTAGCAGCCTGTCAGCGAGGGGAATGCTGAAGGCAACGCGTCGCGTCCACCTGGGGGCTCCGCAAGCTCCCACAGTTCGTCCTTTCCAAGTGCAGACTGGATAGCTCAGCCTGCAGTTCTAAGAGAAATGGGGCAACGGATCGCAAACTTTCCTTTGCAAAGGCAGTGTATCTGGAAATAACACATTCCCCGGGGGCTCGTGCAGATCGGTAACCTAAAGAGAACACCTCTTGGTAGGAACCTGGCATTTTGGAACAGAAGGAAGGGAGGTCAGCTAAGCAGTGGGCAGAAAACCGTGTACTATTAGCACGATTTGGGAGGCATCTACCCAGAAAGAAATAAAAAAATCATTAGTACCTGGAAACTGGTTTTTTGTGTGTTTTTAGTGCTGTTCGTAAAACGATCCTTTCCCTAAAGCTTTCCTGTAATGTCCTTTATTAAAGCTTTACTTCATTCAGTAAGAAAGAGTCCCTTCCCAAATCTAAGTAAACCTTTAAATAGACGAGGCTCCGGAACTTATCAAGATGATTCTTTACAAAAATAGTTAGAGATGGAGAAATCGATAGCCTCTTTGAAACGCACATCGTCTGCAGACAGGCCCGAGAATTAACTAATCAGAAGTGGGCAGAAAGTAGAGATTTCAGAAAGGCGACCTCACTGATCCTTCCCCGGACGCGCCCCCAACTCCTAATTAGGAGTCCAAAAACGGTCGCCAAGCGGGAGGGGCTTGGTTGAAGAATCGAATTAAAACCCACTCTCGTCCTCCGCCGGATCGCTGGCTGCGTGGGGGAGGAATGGAGCGCAGAGGGTGGGAGTGCCCCGCTCTCGGAGCCTCTGACCCCCTCGCGGCCACCCTCCACCGCCGCCCGGGAGGGAGACGCGCGCTGCTCAACCAGCATCTGCTCTCACGTCGCCCCTTCCCCAGGCGAGCCCCCCGACAGCCCCCGGCCCCGGGCGGGGAGGCCTTCGGGGCTCCGGGCACTCCAGCTGCCGCTCGGGTCCCCGGCGCCGGCGGGCGGCACAAGGCGCGGCTCGCACCTACCTGCAGCCCGGCTTCCTGGTGGTGGCAACACCTAGCGATGCTCCAGCAGCTCCCGCGGGCCCTCTCCAGCCTTATCGCGCTCGCATCGCATCCAAGATGCCAATCGCCGTCCCGGTTCAGGGGCATAGGGAGCCCGGGTCTGGTGGTGTGTGATCCCGGAGAGCGTGTGAGTCTCGTGCGCGCGCGCCTGTGCTGCCGCCTCCGAGGGCAGGAGGGCTCAGGAATCGCTTGACATTTAAACCGGAATCCCCTGCAAGTGGGTGGAAGCTGGAGGGCGTGAGCCTCGTCTCCTTTCCCCCGCTTTATTCCACGGTGGCAAAGTAATCAAAAGGTGTGTTTACCCAGGACCAGCCCGAGTCCCGCGGCCCCTGCGAACGCCCGCGGTCGCCCGCCGTCCTCGCCAGAGGCGCGCGGTGCGCTCAGCGCCCCTGACTGCGGGAAAGCAGGCGGCCTTGCAGCAGCTACCGCTCTGACTCCATCTCTGATCTGTTTGCTTTTAACGCTGAATACAGGCTTCGCCCCTCGCCTCACGCTCACACATCCTCCGTTTCCTGTCTCCCGCCCGCCCTTTTGCTCTCTGGGGAGAAGCAATTGGACGGAACGATTCCCCTTCAGAAAAGCAGCCTCTACCTCGTGCCTCCCCAGGTCCCTGGCTCTCGCAGGTCCCGTGTGCCGGGAGGTTCGAGGCAGGAAAGAGGCTGAGCTGCGCTGTCCGCCGCCCACGAGACGCCTGGGTTCCTCGGTACCGGAGCCGGCGCCCCGCTTTTAACAGAGAGGTCCTGGCTGATGCCTTCTCAGAGACTTTGCGCCCAGTCCAATTAGCAGCAACTCCTGGCCAGCCGCGGCCCCTCAATCCCGCCTAGAAGTGCTGCGGGGGAGCCTCACGCAGTCCAGCCTGTGCCCCTCTGGGCGTCATAAGCTGGAAGGGAGGGAAATCCGCCGCGTCCCCCTCTCCCTGGTCCGCTGGCACCCTCGCCACCGACAAGGTGCGAGTTCCAACAGCCAACAGAAGCGAGCAGGTGTTGCCTGGGCCACTCGCCGAGCGGCGGGAAGAGAGAAGAGAAGAGAAAAAAAGGGGCCTGGGAGGGGGGCGAGCAAACAAATCCAGATCACCAGAAGAAAAAAGAAAAAAAAGTAAGCGGTTTAGTAATCAAAGCCTTCTCTCCGGGGTTCGCAGCCGCAGCGCATATACTAAAGCCTCCTCTCCGACTCCCACCCTAAGCGCTGTACTGTCAAAAGATACTGGTGGTGTCTTTCAGAAAGTCACCTTAAAGGACAGAACCCCCTGCTCCAACCCAGACCCCTTATTCCACCCAGCCTGGCAGTGAGGGAAGTACGGAGTGATTGGCTTCCCGGTATAGTGCAAGGAGGACGCAGGGAGAGAACAGATCCCTACACTCCTGGTTGAATTAGGCAGTAAAATGGAATGGTAGGACCCGGTGGCGTTGCCTCTCTCGGTCTCGCTCCCAACAGCCAGTTCTGTTAGCACCCGCAGCTGCTGCTGAGGGCGAACTGCGGTCCTGCAGAAAAAAAGACAGTAAAAGATGGGGAGGAGGTTGGGGGGGATATTGGTATAAAAGCTGGACTATGTCTCCCTCTAGAGGCAGAACCAGATTGGAAAGCCTTACTGGCTGTAACTAGGATTCCAGTTTCTCCACAAAGAAAAAGAAAACAGTATCTGGTTTCAGAGATTTTTGCATTTTTACAAATTCTAACCTCTAATGGATCTAGAGAGACAATTTTCACTGCAGCACTATGTAACCAGACTCTTTGCTAAAGGAACCTTGTCTATTTACAGAAATTTAATAGCAAGACTCTGGAAGGTCATGTCCTTACAGTTTTGGTCAAACTGGTGTTGGTTTAAGCAGTATGCATATGAGCTTAAACAAGTGTCTTCTTAGGCTGCCTTTGATCAAGTTTGGTGGTGATAAAAACCTTAATCTAGTGATTAAAATATTTTGCAACAAATAAATAAGTACTAACAATAGATTTCGAAAGAGAAAAGAATATCTGAAGCAAAGAAACAGGATGCTGATCCAGGAAATCTTAAGAGGTCCCTTACAACTAGGGATATCTCAAAGATCTGCTTTGGAGCCAATGTTCACACCTCTTAATCAACTAGACTAGTAATTGCTAAGGTGCCTAAATTTTTCCAACTCTTAAGTTTTGTGCTTTTAGCTCTGATTCACTGAAACCATGGATAAACTAGATATCACATGTTCTCTCCACCACCTTTAAAAGGTACCATATTTACAAAGCAATATGAAATATCGTTCATTTTTATCTTAACAGGCTTTGTAATTCAACCATATTTTGTATCTAAAAGACATCAAGTGTTTTAACTAGATTGAGGTGTTTGTTATAATAAAAGATTTTATAATGTTTTGTTATGTTAGTCGAATTCAAGCTAGATCCCATCTACAATTTTAACATTTTGACTCTGTAAACTTTAAAAGTTTGCTTTTAAGATGTTTCTGTATGTTTAAAAATTATAGGGAAAGCTGGGAGGACTGAGCAGGCTGCGCACTCGCATTGCAGCCCAGGGGTCCGGGGATTGAGTCCCAGCCCTGGCGGATGTGGACTCATATGCTGAACTGGGGAGTGGCCCCAGTTCCCACCAGGTGCACCTCCCATGCAGGAGGCCCCCTGCCTGGTTCCCACGTTGTGTGGCCCTGCTCCCACCTGTGGAATGAAACTCTGTTGAAAACTAATGATGTACAACTGTGGAGACAGCTCTGGACCCTCCCCTTTCTCTCTGTCTCTCTCAGTCTCTATCTGTCAAAAACAATAAGTCTTTAAAATTATAAAATTTGTGTTAGAGTTACGATAAAGCTCCTTTGCATTCACTCTGAATTTTTGGAGTCATTCGATTTTAACTTGATAATCTTAGTACAGGCTTAAACAAAGAAAATAATTTATAAGGACTGATTGAAGTCATTTAATACAAGAAGCCAAAAGTAAATTAAGTAAGTTTTACCATTGGTCTGGCAGAAGTTACACCCTTTTTAAAGTAGTACTTGTTGTCTTAGTAATGTTAGTAAACTTTATGTTCCAGGTTTCCTGAAGTAAAATGGCCCATTGACTGGCAATGTCATACAGTGTGCTTTGTTATGTTGCAGAATTACATGATTATGATTTTGTACTAAAAGTTTTGGGATAGATTACCAGCTCATTAAAAGGGGGAGTTACTTCTGCTGCTCCTGTATAGCAGATTTGAATCACTCTAGCACTTGGCAATCATTTGAGCTACCTTCAAATGGTCGCTTCCAAAAGATTTGTCATGTGATCAAAGACTTTTATTTTATTCCTCTTACCTAGCAATGTATTTTCCCTGGAAGCAAAGTTTTTATTTTAAAACATCTGGCACTATTTCACTACAAATCTTATAGTTCTCTGTCTGCTATGTTAAGCAGTGAGATGGAATCCAAGTTGGAATGACGTTGGAAACCCAGACTCTGTGCTGAGAGGAATAGTCATTTACAAAATCACTTTAGAACACTGGCCTGCCTTTACCACAAGAAATATAAAACATACATTATAATCCTTCTAGCTTCTAGTTCATTAGCTCTTCATGGTTATAGAAAAATCTATAATTTTATCATATTTTCAAAAGTTTATTTCCATTTATAATATGTTACATTTTCATCCTTATTTTCCTAATTAAATCCACTCTATTTTTACAAAATATGAAGAAAAGTTAGTAAAAATAACAAATGAAAGGAAATTTATAACTTTATCATATTGTCAAAAGTTTATTTCTAGTAAAATGTGGCATTTACATACTTATTTTCCTAATTAAACCCGCAAAAATATGAAGAAAAGTTTGTAAAGATAACAAATGTATAAATTAATTGCAAAATATAATAGAATTTCTTATTCAAAGTCATATAATACTAAAATTCTATAATAACTTTTGTATTGTTTATAAATAATTCCCAATGATATTTAAACCAAGGCATTCTTAGTCCCAGTACCTCCTACACTTTAAAAGAAAATATTTTTCCCTCCAAAAAGAACAAAATGGCAAATACATTCCTTGTTTAATAGATATCTTGAGATGATATTGCCTAGCCTCTGTTTATTTATACTGCCTGCTTTCTCCCGTCTAAGCATTAGAAAATAATTGCTTTGAATGCTGAACTTCAATGGATTGTAATTCCGTGTTCTAAGGACTTACTAAAATGTCAGTGACGTTTTGGAGCAGAGATGTCCAAACTTTTGGCTTCCCTGGGCCACAGTGGAGGAAGAATTGTCTTGGGCCACACGTAAAATATGCTAACACTAATGACAGCTGATGAACAGCAGGAAAAAAATCTCAAAAAAAAGTCTCATAATGTTTTAAGAAAGTTTCCAAATGTGTGTTGGGCCAAATTCAAAGCTGTCCTGTTACTAGCTTGTTTTAGAGGTTTTCTGCTAGAGGCTTTTATGTGATCTCAACTCCTTATCTTAGTTTCTCCCTTCATCCCATAAAGTAGATGATATAACCCCATTTTACATACAAAAATTATTGAGACAGTTTCACCATCACTAATTGGAAGAGCTGGGATTCAAAGCAGATATGCCAAAACACACAGGTTTTGTTTTTGTTTGGCTTGGTTTCGGCTTTGAATTTTTTCTTCTGCCTTCCCCAGCACCACCACTAAAACATGCTATCTGCTATATTACGTAGAAATGAAAATGATTTACATGTGGATATGGAAAAGCCTTAGCCAGAAGAATTGGATCCACTATTAAGAATAGAAAAAAGTTATTAGTGGCAAAGACAGAGAGACAATAAATGGCAGCTGCCTTCAGCATTTTGCCAAGGTGTATGGTATTAAAACAAGTGATCAAAATATTCTGATTCCCAGTGCACGAATGAAAAAGACTACTACAGATAAGCTACTCAGTCCCACTTGTCTCCTCTTGTTTTGTTTCTTTGGTACTAACCCCCTTATTTCTATCTTTTTCAATAATGCTTCTCCCACTCATCTTTTGTGTTTTTCATATAAGTAGGTGAATAGAACAAAGCACAGAATTCATTCAATATAACCCAAGATGGCATGTTATTAACTTTAATATCCCCGTTATGTAGCTTAGTACCTAACATACCATAAGTACTCTGTAAACACTGTATGGTAAGTAATCAGGAAACCAAACAGGTCAAATAAGCAGACAGATGTCATGGAAATAGGAAGGCAAGCTGATATAATTTTGCCTTCACTGTAATATTTTTTTGTTACTTAAGACATATTTGGAAATAGCCAGTTCTGAGTTGTCAGTGGTATCTCCCTCCATTATTCTTGGCCTTGCACACACAGGTGCTTACTTTTTTCACCCAGTAAACCTAGGCTGACCATATGCACCATTTTAAACAGAACAGTGTCATTTTTTTCTGTCCCATTTAAAATAGTACGTATGATCAGCCTACTGACATTTTGAATTTAGCCTAGTGAGACTAGGCTAACCATACACACCATTTGAAACAGGACAGAAAAAATAAGAGAGAGAGCGAGAGAAAAGCAAGAAAATGGTACTGTCTCATTTAAAATAGTACATACAGTCAGCCTAAGTGCACATGGAAATGGAAGAGTGTTCAGTCATTTGATTCAAACAATGTGCTATTATTGAATTCTTAATAGCGGGAAAAGTTCTTCCAATTTTTTGGAAATTTTTGCAAAAGAAGGAGAGGGCTTTTTAAAGAAGATCATTACAGGTGATGAAACTTGGATCCATCATTAGGACTCCAAGAACAAAAGGCTTTCTGTGGAATATTGCCATAAGAGATCACCTTGGTCAGAAAAATTCAAAACTCAGGCCTTGGCTAGAAAGGTCATGTTGACTGTTTTTTGGTCTGAACACTTCCATTTCAATGTTCACTGGGTGAAAATGTAAGCATCTCTGTGTGAGGTCAAAAATGATGAAGGGAAAATACCATGTGACTCCACAGAACTGGTTATATCCAGATATGTCTAATGTAATAAAAAATATTACAGTGGAGGCAAAATTTATTAGCCTGCCCTCATAAATCAAGAGAAGTACTCCACAGAGCCATATGAGAAATAACAGAGGCAAGAAAACTGTCCTATAAGTAATAGGTAGGCAAATGAAAAAAAAAAATGCTCCAAAATTTAATCGTTTAAAGAACAAACATTTATTTAGTTCACACTGCTGTGAATTGGCAATTTGGGTTCAGTTTAGCTAGGTCCAGCTGGTCAATTCTTCTGGACTCTTTTGAGCTTCCTTATTTATCTGTGGTCAAGTTGGCAGTATAGTGCCTCCCTTATTACCTGACAATTGGCTGACTGTAAGCTGGAGTGTTGTGTTGGTAACTAAGTGACGTGTCTCTTGTGATCTAATGAGCTAGTCTAGCTGTTTAACATGGTGGCAGTCACAAGCTTCCAGGTGTGCTGTAGGCTGACCTATGGAAAGCAGAATATTCAAATCACAGGTTAAAAGACACTAATCTTGGGTGAGAACAAGTTTGTCCAGATTATCAAGTCTCTGGACTTACTCCCAGGATGAGTTTAAAAGATACAGTCAGTCCAACAGCTTTCACCAATACAATGAAACCTGTCTCTGTAATTCTTTGTCTCACTAGACAGCACAAATTTTATGTACTTTTCACATTGGACATTGAATGAATCCCAAGGCTATAATTTACAATTCAGATTTATCAATAGTATTATAATTTCTGATTTGTTAAGCTAGAAATCACTAGCAACTTTTACATGGCAGTAATTGTCATCTTTGGTACATGAACCTGACATCTATTTTGATTGTTCAGAGACTGTTTGCTTACTTGATTTTTTACCATGTTTCAAAGAGTTGAGCTGAATAATACCTATTATAAATGTCTTCCAAAATGGACTTGATTGAAACACTTACCGTCACCACACCACATCTATAAATAATCTCTACCTAGTTAGTTCCAACTCATATATTAAGGTTCAGAACAAGGGTTATCTCCTTTAAGAAATTTTATCTGCAATGCCCTAAATACACTGTATTCACTGTTTCTCTACTGTGGTCTCAGATAATCTGATACTTCTCCTCCATCCATCTTAATGCTTATCACATTGTGTTGTGATTGACTCGTTTTTATAGGTATTTTTCACATTACACTGTATACCTTCACCTAGTAAAGCTGCAGACATGGAGGATAGGTGAGTAATCAAATAGCTCAATTCACAAGATTGTAGAATAGCATATGGTGACGTTTCTTTAAATAACCACCAATAATGACTTCAAGCTTCTGTCCTGCTAATCACAAGAATTACACTTGTCTAAATATTAGATTCCCAAGTAGCTTCTGACAACCTTAAGAATGCTGACATATGTCTATAAAATTAGCCTTCTTTAATGTTGTGTGCATGCATACACACACACACACACACCAGAGACAAGATGCTCAAATGCACTCCTTAAGGTCTACATTGACCTGCTGACCTTCAGAGCCCCATCTGCTTGTTTCTATTTCTTACATTCAGCTGTTTCCATGTACATTTAAGCCCCAATTTAGAATAGAAATGAAGCCAATTTGCTCCAACAGCTGAAACACAGTGGCTCCTAGGATACAGAGGAAGTTCCACTTCCCCACAATATTTTATGCAGTCAACAATCAAAGAAAAATAGCGCTACACTCCAGAAGTCCCAGTTTTTCAGGATCAACTTGTTTAAGTGGCAAGCACACAGACCTTTTTCCCAAGGTGTACTCACATTGTCAGGATAGCTAGGTAAGCATCAGCTTCAGGCTGTAGCCAGCATAGTCCCTTCCGTGTAACAACTTAGATACTGATGTTGAGCCCAGGTTGCTAGCATCTAGACATCTTCATTCTTTGTTGACATGAGGGTCAGCCACAGGCAGTGATTGGGTGAGATGGGCAATCTTGATCTCATAACCTGACTGGATATTTGTGGAGACCAGAAAGAAAAAGAGCCTGTCAGGAAATCTAACATGCTTCCCACTAGTTTTGGGACAATGTGAAATTAGAAAGAAGTGCCTGCTCCTGAAAAATTCTAAAGGTGGGAGGCTGGCTGAAGTGACCAAAAGCAGGAGTCCATAAAAGACGAACAAAAACTGGGGATGCTGGGATAGCTCATCAGGTTAAGCATGTGCCTTGAAACCACAAGGTCCAGGGATCCAATCCCCGCCCCAGCCCATGCAAACCCATATGCTGAACTGTGGCACAACCAGTAACCGCCATGACTTGGCAACAAAAGTTTGGTTCCTGTCCTGCACAGTTTCACATCCACCTGTATAGAATGAAATCATGTCACAACAAATGATGCACAGCTATGGAGACTGCTCTGGGCCCTCCCCCTTTCTCTCTCTCTCTCTCTCTCTCTCTCTCTCTCTCTCTCTCTCTCTCTCTCTCTCTCTCTCTCTCCTTCTCTCAAACAATAAATTAAATATTTTTTTTTAAAAAAAAAGATGGATCATCTGATAGTCAAAAGGCAAATCTATCATTTAATGGGCCAAAGATGTATTCATTTTATGGACCAAGTGGTTATTACACAAGGTAAGTAGCCTGAGACATCAAGACTATGTAGTGCAATTCTACATTACATTGTCTATACATTGCATTATGTGCTCACCACCCAGAATCAGCTCTCTTTCCATCACCATATATTTGATGCCCCCTCCCCACTCCTCCCCACCCCAACTCTCCCACCCACCTCCCCCCTTATCCTCAAATAACCACCAAACTATTGACTGTGTCCATGAGTTTTTGGGGTTTTTTTACTTTCAGTTTCATCTTCTACCTATGAATGAGGTCATATGTTTCTTGATTCTGTCAGTCTGACTTATTTCACTTAATAAAATGGTTTTAAGTTCAGTCCATGTTGTCACAAATTGTTGTTATTTCAGCTTTTCTTAACGCTGAGTAGTATTTCGTTGTATAAATGTATCACTACTTCTTTTTCCAGCCATCTATCAAAGGACACTTTGGTTGTTTCCATGATTTGGCCACCATGAACAGTGCTGCGATGAACATTGGTCTACATATATCTTTGCAGATTAAGGTTTGCAAGTTTTTTGGGATAGATACCCAGGAGAGGGATTGCTGGATCATATGGCAATTTCATTCCTAGTTTTTTGAGGAATCTCCATACTGCCTTCCATAGTGGTTGTACCAATTTACATTCCCACCTGCAGTGTTATGAGTGTTCCTTTATCTCCACAGCCTTCTAGCCCTTGTTATTACTTGTCTTGTTGATTATAGCTATTCGAACAGGTGTGAGATGGTATCTCATTGTGGTTTTAATTTACATTTTCCTAATTGCTGGTAACGTTGAGCATTTTTCATGAATCTGTTGGCTGTATGTCTTCAAAGGAGAAGTGTCTGTTTAGGTCTTCTGCCCATTTTTTAATTGGATTGTTTATTTTGTTGTTGTTGAGTTGTAGGAATTCTTTATGTATTTTAGATATTAGCCCCTTATCAGAGGCATTGTTTGCAAATAGTTTCTCCCATTCAGTTGGTTTCCTTTTTTCTTTGTTGATTATTTCCTTTGCTGTGCAGAAGCTTTTGAGTTTGATATAGTTCCATTCATTTATTTTTGCTTTTATTTCCCTTGCCTTTGGGGTAAAGTCCATAAAGTGCTCTCTGAGCCCAAGGTCTATAAGTTTAGTACAGATGCTTTTTTCTATGCACTGTATTGTTTGGGGACTTATGTGGAGGTTTTAATCCACTTTGAGTTAATTTTAGTATATGGTGACAGATCACAGTTCAGACTAATTCTTTTGCTTGTAGTTTTCCAATTTTCCCAACACTATTTACTAAAGAGGCTTTCTTACATCCAAAGCAATGTAATTGTTATCAATCAATGTCACCGCAATAAATTTAACAATAAAAAAATATTTTAAAAAATTTAAAAAAGAATTGTCTTGAGACACACATAAAATCAAATATTCTAACAGTGGCTGATGAGCTAAAAAAAATCACAATAAAATTTGATAATGTTTTTAAAAATAAAGACTATGGGAGAATAAAATAAAACTATTTCTTGATTGCACTTCACAGTTGGTGCTTATTTATTAATGGGATGAACATTAGGTTCTTGATATTGGCTTTTTGGACATTTTAGTTCTGTAGTATAAGGCAGCAAAAAATCATTCACAGACACCACTTTCTGGTAGAAAGAAGCTATTAATATCATGGTAGGCTGCGATTTCATGATTTCTAGAACTAAGTGGACAGCAAGTAAATAGCTATAGAATTGTGAAGAACAGCTAGCATGAGGCCAGGACTGGGCAGACACTGACAGACTCCAGACCTAAGAAAAAATAATGGTGCATATAATGAATATGCCAGTCTCAGCAGTATAAATTAGAGGGCAGGATCATCAGGATAAGGATGTTGTCTTACCAACCATTACCTTCCTCCATCAGAGATAAAATTTTCCATTGGTTTTGGGTAGGAAGTCCAAGGTTTAGCACTTTACCTCACTTAATTCATTGGCTGTATTCACTCACAATTTTCATGACCCTTATCCAAAGTTGGTCCCCTTCAGTCGCCACTTGAAGTGTGATACACAGCTCCTGCCAATACTACCAGCTTCAGATGATCTATCTCTCGATTTTGTCATGCTTGTAATATTCATGTATAAATAATGTTCTTTCTAATCTTCATTCTTCCTGCCTGGTTTATCAAATGAATTAGTTTGCTTTTGGTATCACTCCCTTTTTTCCCCCTTTCCTCCCCCAACTTCCCCAATGCAAGGTTATAAACAGACTCTCAGTTTAGCAAGAAACCAATGACTTCAGATGGAAGGTATATTCTGAAGGTACAGACCAAGAGGAAAGTCAATTTTCAGTGCCATACTTAAGAAACTAGGTCTACACAGACTTTTGCTCAAGCTCTCATAGTTTTGTTCATCCACAGAATGTGGCTAAGAATGGAGAGGAGAGAGATCTGCTAAATAACAGACCACACATCAGAGACTGTTTTTAACTGAAGCTAGAGGGCAAGATTCAGAAATTTTTAATAAAAATGGAATATAAAAAATAAAGAAAATTAACACCTCTTCTCACAACACTTTTACAAGATATTTGATTATAGATATTATTCATAAAGTAGATATCTCATTTCTATTCATAAATTGAAACTCAGAGATTAAGTAACTTGAGTAATTATTATAGAATTTTTTTACTCAAGATCCTAAACAAGAACTCATGTCTCCTAGTATCAAGTCCAGTGTTCTTTTCACTCTAAATATTGCTCTGATTTCATTATTTCCAGAAAGTTCAAAATCAAATGCTGAAATTCCTTCATTCAAATTTTCTTTGAATTCCTGTACAAAATTTTCTCTCACTTTTAGTGTGATATAGAATGATTTCTGTCATCCAACATCATCAAAATATCACCTACGAAGATTTCAACTTCTCTACCCGCTTGGGCCACCTGGTGTCAAATCACAGAAACTGCAGGCAGATACTAAACGTTTCTGCAAATAAACATGATAGTATACAGGTAAAACTCTGTTTTATAGCAACAAAAATAAATCATGACAGAGGTTCTGGAGTCTTGAACACATAGAAGATGCTCCCATAAAAGAAAGAAGCACATGAAATTGAGGAAACTAATAGCATAAGTGAAGAAGATACACCAGTAACAAAATGCTAGAAAAATAAAAGGCAATAAATGGAAATGAGATAAAAATTTCAATCATATAAAAGAAAGCAGTCAAAAATAAGAAGAGTTAGCTCAGGGGGTTAAGTGCTCTCTTCGTGACCCTAAGGACCGAGGATGGAATCCCAACGCCGGCCCGTGCAGACCCATATGCTGAACTGGGGTGTGCTTCCCATGTGGGAGACCCCCAGTTTGGTTCTTGCCCCCTGGTTTGGACCTTGGCTCAAGGGGGCATGCCTCCCATGTGGGAGGCCCCCAGCCCAGTTCCCATCCTGCGCAGCCCCTGTCCATGTGGGTGGAACAAAAGCTAATGTCAAAAACTGATGATGTACAACTATGGAGTCTGCTCTGGGCATCCCTATTCTCTCTGTCCCTTTCTGTCTCTGTCAAAAACAATTAATAAAAGAGAGAGAGCAAGAGAAGTTGGAGAAGCCGGGATGGCTCAGCAGGTTAAGCACTCCTTTTGTAGCCCTGGGGACCAAGGATCAAATTTCTATCCTGGCCCTGGACTGTGCAGACCCATATGCTGAAGTGGGGTGTGAGCTCAGTTCATTTCTTGCTGGGGTAAGCTTCCCATGTGGGAGGTCCCCATTTTGGCCCCCAGCTCTTCAGGCATGCCTCCCATGCAGGAGGCTCATAGCCCAATCCCACCCTATGTGGCCCCTGACCATCTGTGTGGAACAAAATTATGTCTAGGATTCAGTTCCCAGCCACGGGCCACGCAACCCCATATGCTGAATTGTAGCATGACTGGTGACTGCTGAGAAGGCCTAGTGCAGAAGGTTCTCACCTCCCAGGCAGGAGGCCCCAGTTTTGATTCTCACCATGCATGGCGCTCCATCCACTTGTATAGAATGAAACCATATCACAACTAATGATGTACAACTACAGAGACTGCTCTGGGTTCTCTCTCTCTCTCTCTCTCTCTCTCTCTCTCTCTCTCTCTCTCTCTCTCTCTTCCTCTCAAACAATAAAATTAATTTAAAAATAATAAGTACTAATAAAAATGAGATATCTGAAGATACTTTCTTTTTTATTCATCAGGCACTCTAAACTATCAAAGGTATACTCCAACTCTCAAGAGAAAAAAATAAAGTGCAACTATGATGATACGATAGGTTTCTTAACTATTGCATTATGTTAAGGAGAGTAAAAAAAATACTGTACTTAAGTCCAAGAGATATAAATTCTGAGGTAACATTTATTTACAGAAGATTAAAACTTTTAATATTGGCATGCCTAAAGATGCCTGAAAACAAGCCCAAAGAGATGATTGCTACTTGAAGTCTTTGCCTCATATTCTAGTTTAAAAAAAAAAAAAGGCAACTATCAAATTATATAAAACAAAGGCCACAAACAATGCATTTGGTTCTGTTTGGTGGAAATAATTACATGAAAGGTTGTGAGATAACTGTATTAGCACAACTTATACTAGCAACAGAGAAAGTTTTGAGCCCACAAATTTTGACTCTTGTCTTGGAATCAATTCTTATCCAGGAGCCACTATAAAAATCTGTCTGCTTTTCTGAATTTAGCCCAGGCAGCTACTTGTATACCACACATCTCTCAATCTTCCCTCCCTTGGGTAGGAACACAGTTGTAGAAATGGTAAGAAGGAAGAATAAAATAGTCCTAAAGCCATGGTTTAGAATTCAGAGGAGAAATCCCTACTTGTACTCTATTTATGGACAATCTGTCTAGTTGTAAGAATGATAACTTGAACAATTTAGGTGAGTTCAATTTTTTTAATAATTATTAAAAGTACAAGTTGTCTTTAGGTACTAATGTGTGTGCATGCTAGTATGCTTTGTAGATATACATGCTCTGATCTTTTTGAATTTTATAATCCAGTGTTTATCATAGAATAAAAAAAGTGTTTAGCAGCCACTGAAATCCTTTAAACTCAGTTATTCTTTATATCAACTGTAGGTAGCTTCAATTTATGAATAGGATGTCTTTCAAGATTTTATATGTTATTAGAAACTCAGAATGTCCCCATCTCAAGAAACCAGTGATTACAATGGAAATTAGGTTCTCAGACCTGTGTAATAAAATTAAAAATTTAGAAAAACTATTAAACACAGAAATTCTGAATTAAGTTCCCAATTGATATCATTACCAGTATATAAACACCATGTATACTCTTAACCTTTGGGGAAAGCATTGAGAACCTGATGAAAGCACATTCTTCTAAAATTTCAAAACCTGTTTCAAGGAGTCCAGTGAGCCTCTGGACCACCCAAGCACATGGGGTTAAGAAGGGAGGACTTAGACATTTGAATGACATCAGCCAGATGGTGGAATAGGAAATTCCAGTCCTTGTCTCTCTACATTGATGAAACAAAAGTACGTGGGTCAAAATACTTTTATGAGTTCTTCAAAATCCAGTTAGGAATTGGCAACACCCCCAGAGGAACACAAAACTGAGAAAATCGGCTTTGAAATAAATGAACAGTTTCATTGCATCCATGTCAGTCTTGCCCTCAAGTCACCTAGTTCAGGGCTAAGAGAAATCCACTCAGCCTGCAATTTCTTCCTCAGGGAAAAGAATGATTGAGGTGTTCATCCAGTGTCCTCACACTTTCAGGGTGCTGCCCAAGAAACCTACTTCCATCTTACCTCACTCAAAGTGCTGAGCCTGCCAGTATACTTAGAGCACCTGGGAGGAGCTAAGAACAAAAATAAGATGGCTTTACTAGTCAATTCTAGCAAACAGTAAAGAAGAATAAATACCAATCCTTCCCAAGCTCTTCCCAAAAAATTAAGAGGAGGCAACATTTCGAACTCATTTTATGAGACCAGTATTACCCAGATACCAAAGCCAAACAAGGACGCTACAAGAAACAAAAATCACAGGCCAGTAGCCCTGATGAATATAGATGCAAAAATTTTCAACTAAATATAAGCAAACCAAACTCATCAGCACATTAAAAGGATCACATACCATAGCCAAGGTGGATTTATCCCTAGGATGCAACATAATCAAATCAATAAATGTAATATGCTACATCAACAGAATGGAGGATACAAATCATAAAAACATCTCAATAGAAACAGAAAAAAGTATTTGACAAATTCAACACCCTTTCATGATAAAAAATAAAAGGAAGAAAGGAAGAAAGGAAGAAAGAAAGGAAGAAAGGAAGGAAGGAAGGAAGGAAGGAAGAAAGAAAGGAAGAAAGGAAGAAAGGTAGAGAGAAAGAGAGAAAGATAGAAAGATTCTCAACAAATTAGTTGTAGAAGAAATGTAACTCAATATAATCAAGGCCACATAGGGCAAGCCCACCACTAACACCATATTCACTAACCCTCACACTAATACTGAGACCCACTCTCCTGATTCAAGACAAAAAGTGGCATGTCTAGAAAATGAAGGAAGTTGTAGAACTCATGCCTAAGACAAATTACTAAAAACATAAATCATTATTTTTGCATAAGGCAGGGATTCCCAACCCCGTGCCCACGGGCGCCATGGCGCCCATGGCCCAATTTGTGTGCGCCCATCATTATTTGACCGCATCAGAAGTTTTTCATAAACACTAAGTAAAACTATAATTTATTTTTATACATTTGTTAGAATTTTAAAGTATTGTTTGAGTATCTACACAGGTTTATTATATTTGTTGGTATGTTTGCGATATCGTATGTATAAGTTTTTCCCTAGCTTTCGCCTTTGTACATGTCGTGTCTTGTTTAGCCGCTGCACTCTTTAAACTCTCCTCCACCCAACCGGGAGACGCGAAGTTGCCATTTTGATTGCGGTTGCTGGACTGATCGGGTCGTGACAGTTAGTTAGGATCACAGTGTTTTGATGTATTCGATTTTAAATGAACTAAAAGTGAGGTAGGTAATCTATTATTATGGTGGCAATTTGATATGATATTGTAGTTCTATAACTATTTTTATTTTTATTTTTTTAGTCCTAAAATGAGTGGACCAAATAAGAGAAAACGAACCTATAATTTTAACACAGACTGGGAGGAATCATATTGTTTCATTAATTTAAAAGGTA
>PVKE010014497.1:18574-34946 GCA_004027555.1 Craseonycteris thonglongyai | reverse complement strand
GGGGGGGGGCGAGCAGTCTCCATAGTTGTATGTCATCAGTTTTTAACATGGTTTCATTCCACACAGGTGGGCGAGGGCTGTGTAGGTTGGGAGCTGGGCTGGGGGCCTCCCACATGGGAAGCACACCCCAGTTCAGCATGTGGGTCTGCATGGGCCAGGGCTGGGATTCAATCCTGGGTTCCCAGGGCTGCAAAGTGAACACTTAACTCACTGAGCCATCCCAGCTTCCCCATCAACACATTTTTATTACCTAGGATTCAAAAACTGTGGCTTAGTCTTAATATTCTATACTGTTTTATTTTTTTAAAGTTTTTATTTATTTATTTTATTAATTTTTTGACAGAGAGAGAGATAGAGATAGAGATACAGAGACAGAGAGACAGAACTGAACTGGGGGAACTCCCCAGTTCAGCACATGGTTCCACACGGGCTGGGGCCGGGATTTGATCCTCGGTCCCCAGCGCTGCAAAGTGAGCGCCCAACCCACTGAGCCATCCCGGCTTCCCCCTATACTGTTTTATAACTCTTCTACAAAGAATGCAACTTGAAAATTAAGTTTAGATGAGCACTCTTTTCTTGTCATGGTCCTAAATAGTGCTTAAAGTTTTATTCTTTTTTAAACAATCAATTATAAAATTTTTTAAAAAAGCTTTATGGTGCCCAGCAACTCAAGACCTTTTCTGTCCACTCCCTTCCCTAACCTAGACTAGCTCCTTGTCAAAGGACTACGCGACTGCTTTCAGGTTGCTTGTGAATGCTCTTTACAAATGAGGTGACACAGGCTTGGGAGTGGCCAGCAGAACAGGGTGGCATAAACATGACTGAAACCAAGGAATCTCAGTAAGTGTGCAGATTTTTAGATTTTTAGAAACAGAACAAATATCTAGATTTGAATGAAAAGAAATTCACTGCAGATATCTGTAGCATAAAGGGCAGACTGCTGTGCACTATCATTTCTCTCAAACTTTTCCTGTCCTCCATCTGATAACTGAGAAAGTGCCAGAGACAGTACTCACAACTTGAGATAAACAGGGAGGAGAAGGAGTATCAGAAAAGCTCAGGATATGTTATTACTTTTGCCGAATTCACTCTTAGAAATGAAATTATTCCCAAATTAAAATTTTTTTTTTTTTATGTATGATTAGGATGGACAAGATGGATATATTTTTATTTATTTATTTATTTTTGACAGAGAGGGAGAGAGAGAGAGAGAGAGAGAGAGAGAGAGAACTGAACTGGGGGAGCTCCCAGTTCAGCATATGGTTCCGCACGGGCCGGGGCCAGGATTCGATCCCTGGTCCCCGGCGCTGCAAAGTGAGCACTTAACCCACTGAGCCATCCCGGCTTCCGAAATTATTCCCAAATTTAACCAGAAGAGAGTTGCCCAAATTACAGGAATTACTCAGAAAATATATGCCCCCAGCCAGGACACACTAAACTTTACAAAGCAACTACTAACAGATCTAAAGGAAAAATTGACAAAAACACAATTATAGCAGGGGACAGATCATCCAAACAAAAAATAAATAAGGAAATATCAGCTTTACATGATATATTACAGTAATTAGACATAGTTGACATTACAGGACACTTCATCCTACAGCATATAACTACATTCTTTTCTGGTACACATGGAACTTTTTCAAGGGTAGACCACATGCTGGGACACAAAGCTAGTCTCAACAAAGTTAAGAAGATTGAAATCATACCAAGTGTGTTCTCTAACCACAAAGCTTTGCAACTGGAGATCAACTGCAAAAAGAAAGCAGGAAAAACCACATATATAGGGGTGCTTAAGATGGCAGAGTGACAGAAGAACCCCAAAACCTCTCTGGGAAAGGACATTCAAACAAAGGGGACTCCATAGGGGAGACCCTGAGATACAGCTTCAGTTGAGAGTCACACAATGCAAGAGAAAAGGGGGTGAGCAGGAGAGAAGGGCAAGGAGCAGTGTAAAGATGGGGCTGTGAAACATGACCTGGGGCTACAGAAAA
Organism: Craseonycteris thonglongyai; assembly: GCA_004027555.1. Lineage (NCBI taxonomy): Eukaryota > Metazoa > Chordata > Mammalia > Chiroptera > Craseonycteridae > Craseonycteris > Craseonycteris thonglongyai. Next base: position 32,952 of record PVKE010014497.1, on the reverse strand, counting down.
AGGGGGTTTGAGGGACTTGGGTCAAAGTGAAACTAGATCCTGGGCAGACTGGAAGCCAAGACCCAACAAGAGTGGAGGCCTCATGAGACTGTGGACAATTTAAAATCTGAACCCAAGGGGTGGCACACTGAGGCCCTGTTCAGTACACCACACCCTAGGTGGGATAGGGACTGAGCAGGGGGCCTTAACCTCTCAGGGCAGAGAAGGAATAGAACCCCAGCAGTAGCTCAACACACATGGAATTGGTGGCCCACAGGCACTGCAGCACTGTTGATGGAACACAAATTGACTGGGGGAAACAGCTTCCACAGCCACTGGCTTTCAGAATGAAAGCACAGCCCTAGATGAGGAGTGGGCATGGGCAGGAAAGAAGGAGAAAGACTGAGCCGCACCTCCATTTTGGTGGACTGCCTTCCCTGCTCATGACAGATTGTGTCCATATCTCAGCTATGCCCACCTGCCTGGCACCTAGCTAGTTGGGCTAGCACCCTGAAGCCCAGAAGTGTGGACTCAAAAGAGCGAATTTGCTTTGGGTGATGGTGAGGCTAAGAACACAGCCAGGAAGCACAGTGAACTCCTGAAAGAGGCTCATACAAGGGCAGGGGAGGAAAGGGCAAAGCTGAGCTGCACGCTAGCCCTCCCTACTCACAGTGAGACTGGCCTCTATCAACAGATCTGGCCTGCCTGGCTCTATACCAGCTGGGCTGGCACCCTGAAGCCTAGTAACATAGACTCAAGCAAAAACTATCTCTGGGTGAAACTGAGTCTAAATTCTCATATCCTGGAAAGCAGACTGTGCACCCCCCCCACATACACCCCAGAAGAGAGCTGAGGCAGTGCACACACTGACTGGCCGGACCCCCTGCTGATACAGGAATTTGCTATATTGTCTTGGCTGCCCCAGCCCACCTATGAACCCCCCGACTGCTTGGCCTACTATCAGCTAAGCCAGTACCTTGGAGAGCAACCCCAGGACACAAAACAGCCCTCACCTTCCAGGCAGAACTTCTGGACACAGAAACTGACTGCTTTTCCTAACCCTCTTCGAAAACACATCCCCCTCAACTGAATCCCAACTACTTTAACCAAAACTATCTGCTATACAGTGAGATAAAAAAGGCAAATTGCAATTACCCTGTGATGCAAACCTGGGCCATCCCTAACTAACCCTGCCCCTGTGGGAACAAATAGGAGAGCCCAGGAAGACCACAAAACACACCAGCCAGCCTTTTCTGACACTGACATCAGAGACATACCATGCTAATGCCCACCTCACATTCCCAAAGAGGAGATTCATTGAGACTAAGACAACTGGGTTAAAAAAGAGAAGCCCACCATCCAGCAAAGTTCTCAGAGAGAAAACGTACTCATGCCTGAGGCAAAAACAAAAAAACAAAACAAAACAAAAAAACAAACAAAAACCCATCAAATTCAATGAATACCTAAGGGTTCAAAGCCACTTTGAAAGAAAATAAAAAATTTCCAGAAAAGAAACTTACAGATTTGGTAGCATATAATCTAAGAGAAATAGAATTCAGGGCTACAATTCTTAAGACACTCAGAGAACTCCTAAAATGTTGGCAATGTACCCAGATGCAGTAAAATGACCTCAATAAGAAAATCTCTGATCAAAATAAATACTTTGCCAACAAAATTGAGATTTTAAAGCGGAACCAAAAGGAACTCCTGGAAATGAAAGGCATAACAGGAGAATTGAGAAAAGAACTAGGAAATAGGGCTGACCAAATGAAGGAAAGAATTAGTGACATAAAGATACAAACATGGAAATACCACAGGAAGAAGATCAAAGGGATCTGAGAGTCAAGAGAAATGAAAGAGTTCTACAAGATCTGACTCTATTAGAAGGAGCAACATTAGAACAATAGGGTTATCAGAAGGAAGTGAGTTGGAACCTTCTCAGAGCAGTTTAAAGCACATAGTAGATGAGAACTTTCAAAACCTATAGAAAGAACTGAAACCCCAAATTCAAGAAGAAAACAGGAGCCCTAATTACCTAGACCCTAGCAGATCTTCACCAAAGCAGTTTATTCTAAAGATGTCAAAAACTAAAGACAAAGAAAGAATCCTCAAGGCAGCCAAGGGGAAAAAAAAAAGAAATATATATATATAACCTTCAAAGGAAAGCCTATCAGGCTGTCATCAGACTTCTCATTGGGAACTCTGCAAACCAGGAGGGAGTAGAGCCAAAATTTTCAAAATTTTAAAAGAGAAAAACTTTCAGCCTAAAATTAACTATCCAGAAAAATTAACCAACCTTTGGGTATGAAGGAGGAATTGAACTCCTTTTCAGACATTCAGAAGCTGAGAGAATTTTCTAGCACAAGACTGTCATTTCAAGAAATGCTTAAGGAGGCAATTTGACCTGAATCAAGAAATCAAAATAAATGGAGAAAAGTTGGGACAACAGAGAAATAAAAAGGAAGGAAGAAATAGATACAGGAAATCTTCATATATCAATTATCACCCTAAATGTAAATGGACTAAATTCACCAATTAAAAGGTATAAAGTAGCAGATTGAATTTAAAAAAACAAACCCAACCATATGCTACCTACAAGAGACACACCTAAGCCAGAAGGACAAACACAGGCTGAAAGTGAAAAGGTAGAAAACAATGCTCCAAGCAAATGGCATGCAGAGAAAAGCAGGAGTGGCCATACTGATTTCTGATGAAATAGACATGAGGATAAAAAAAGTAATGAGATAAAGATGGACACTTCATAATGATAAAAAGGAAAATAGAAAACATGACACTTATTAATATATATGCCCCTAATCAGGAAGCAACACAATTTACAAAGCAATTACTAACAGGGGACCTGAATATCCCCTTGACAACATTGGACAGAACATCCAAGCAGAAAATAAATAAGAAAATAGCAGTCTTAAATGATACATTATAGCAATTAGACATAATTGACATTTATAGGACTGTCCATCCTACAAAAACACATAACATGATTTACATTCTTAACCTTTTTAAGTGCATAATTCAGCAGTGTTAAGTGCATTCACATTGCTGTTCAACCAATCTCCAGGACTTTTTCATCTTAGAGAAATGCTATTTTTAGAAGAGATAATTAAATACAAGGTCTGACAATGAAGTTCTCAAACTCATCTTAGAAAAAGTGCTACACACCTCATTGCTGAATATCACTGTGGTCACCTTCAAAGTACTCCCCTTTGGAAGCTGTGCACTGACATCATCATATTACCCTTGATGTCCTGAGTGTCAACAAAATGTCCTTTTAATACTTCCTTTATTTTTGGGTAAAGAAAATAGTCACAGATCAGGCCAGATCAGGTGAGTAGGGAGGTGTTCCAATACAGTTATTTGTTTACTGGCTAAAAACTCCCTCACAGATAGTGTCGTGTGAGCTGATGCATTGTCGTGGTGCAAGAGCTGAGTTGTTGGTTAAAAGTTCAGGTTGTGGGAAAGCCGGGATGACTCAGCAGCTTAAGCACTTGCTTTGAAGCCCCGAGGACCGAGGATCGAATCCCGGCTCCAGCCCAGGTGGACCCACATGCTGAACTGGGGTGTGCTTCCCGAATGCAGTGAGGTCCCCAGTTCAGTTAAAAATAAATAAATAAAAAACAAACAAACAAACAAACAAACAAACAAATAAATAAATAAATAAATAAATAAAAGTTCAGGTTGTTTTCACCTCACTTTTTCATGCAGCCATTTCAGCACTTCCAAATAGTCAATTTGGTTGACTGTCCAGTTGGTACAAATTCATAATGAACAACCCCTCTGAATCAAAAAAGTTTATAGCAACATCATTCTGGCTCTTCTTTTTAAAGGCTTTTTTTTTTTTTTAAGATTTATTTTATTGTTTGAGAGGAAAGAGAGAGAGAAGGGGGAGGGCCCAGAGCAGTCTCCATAGTTGTACATCATTAATTGTGACATAGTTTCATTACACACAGGTGGATGTGGGGCTGTGCAGGGTGGGAACCGAACTGGGGGCCTCCTACAAGGAAGGAGAGAACCTTCCACCATCCAAGTAGTTAACAGTTGCGCTGCCGTTTGGCATATGGTTTGCAGGGGCCGGGGTCTGGGTTCAATCCCCAGACCTTGTGGTTGTAAGGCAAGTGCTCAACCTGCTGAGCTGTCCTGATATCCCAACACTGTTTTGACTCTCGATTTGGACTGACAACTTTTTTAGTCGGGGAGAATTGGCTGACTTCTATTGTGCACTTGGATGCTTTGTTTCAGGGTCCTGTTGGTACACCCATATTTCATGACCAGTGATAACACAGACCAAAACGTTGTCTTGCCTCTACAAAAGGTCTTGCAAACTTCAACTCTCCTTTGCTTTTGCTCATTGATGAGCTCCTTCGGGACCATTTTTACATACACCATTCTCATGCCAAGATTTTCAGTTAAGATATTCCTAACTTTTTCTATCAGTGTTGACTTTGTCTGCTATGCTTTTCACAGTCAGCTGATGATTCTGACACACAATTTGACAAATTTTTGCAATGTTTTCATCAGTTCTGCTTGTTACTGGCTGCCCTGACCTCTTTATCAGTGATGCTTTCCCTCCTCTCAGAAAAACGTTGAATCCATTTGTACACTGCCATTTTCTTCATGGCATTATTCCCATAAACTTGGACTAACATGTCCTTGATTTCATTTCCACTCTTCCAGGTTTAACAAGAAATTTAATGCTTGTCTGTTGCTCTAATTCAAGCTCTGACAGTCTCAGGAGAACACACAAAAACATGCAATGACAATAATGACTGCCATTCAGAAAGGCAGCATTACATGTCAACAAAAACACAGCTGTAAGACACTAATAGAGCAAGGTTATGAAACCTTACTGAGTAGTTTGGATAGTGCTGCCAACGTAAGTTCATGGTGGCAAGTTTGCAAACTTAATTGTCAAACCTCATACTTCTCTGGATATATTTCACTGTTAAAATTAAATGTAAGGAAGGTAAATGGATTGGCTTAATCAAACTAAACCAAGGTAACTGAATAGCCTTACCAATTTGTTCACATTATAAGCAATGTTTTTTTTTTAAAAAGATTTATTTTATTGTTTTTGACAGAGACAGAGACAGAGGGAGACAGAGAGAAGGGGGAGGGCCCAGAGCAGTCTCCACAGTTGTATGTCATGTCATCAGTTTTCGATATTTTTTTTTGTTCCACACAGGTGGGCAGAGACCATGCAGGGTGGGAACTATGCTGGGGGCCTCCCGCATGGGAGGCATACCCCCTTGAGCCAGGGACAGAACCGGGGGATGAGATCCAAACTGGAGGCCTCCACATGGGAAGCACACCCCAGTTCAGCATATGGGTCCTCATGGGCCAGGGCTGGGATTTGATCCTCAGTCCCCAGGGCTGCAAAGCGAGTGTTAAACCTGTGAAGCCATCCCAGCTTCCCAGCAATGGGTTTCTAATTTGCTTTTGATACAATGTAAAGAGGAAATCATTGGTAGAGATGGAAAACTCACAATTTCCTCTGTGTAGTTCCTTAGAGGGAACCACCTGCTTCAAATTCCCTTTTTAGGAATAAAATATATCTTTTCTTTAACCATGCTCAAGACGACCAGTTGTCATTCTTACTCAGGACCCAAAATAACTACTAGTCAGGGCTCCATGCAAAGCCTCAAGAATAGTTAAAAAACCAAACCAAACCAAAAAACAAACAAACCATGTTAACCCAAGCCCTGTTGGAGAATTTGGGTGATCACTCATAAACACGTTATGTGTTCCACTCTCAGAGATACCAGAAGAGGCTTGTTCTAAACTTTCCCACCATTCTAACAGCTCATTTCTACTGAATCATTAAGGGAATGCTATTAACACTGGTGTTATGCTTGGTGTCACTGTTGTACCAATGATCTTCACAAGCTAAAGTTAATGCTTTTCTACATGCTGTGATTTAGGGGACAATCCTGATTCAGAGCCAAAGGAATTCCCATCTAAATGCAAATCAAAACAAGCCTGACCAGAATGTATGAGTACGGTAGGTACAGTACTTTCTCCACTATCTAATCTTCAGTCCACCCTCCGCCTCCCCCCCCCCCCATGCATTTTCATACAACTGTTTTGGTAAAGAAGTGTTCTATATTAAGATTAACCATTTTTGTTTTCTTCCCTGCACCTGGAATTATGTAGGTAAAGGTATTCAGAGTCTTGATTTCTTTGATTTAATACATGGACAAAGAGAATAATTTTTCTAATCTCTGCTTCTCCACTCCAGGTTTGCCTATCTAGTCCCCTGATTCTGTTTGATGTCCCAAAAGAATCAAGTGTGCCCCAAATGGGACTTACCTTTCATCCCCAGATCTACTGCTACCCATCCTTTCATGCCAGGAACTGCAGTCACCTTAGATCCTCCTCCCATGTGCCACGTATCTGGGCATCACCAAAACCAGCCTATTTTATCTCACCTACTTTGTCAATTAATCTCTTCTTCTGAATCCCCACTTCTGTGACCTTAATTTGGTCCTTTGTCATCTCTCACCTGATGAGTGTTTACTTTCTTTACTAGTCTTCTTGCTTAGCCTTTCCCCCATAAATCACAACCGCTAGCCTTTCATTGGACTGATCCCTCTATTAAAACGCAAGTCTAGGGAAGCCGGGATGGTTCAGTGGGTTGAGCACTCACTTTGGAGCCCCGGGGACCAAGGATCAAATCCAGGCCTCGACCTGTGCAGACACAGGGGCTAAACTGGGGTGTGCTTCCCATGCAGGAGGCCCCCAGTTCAGTTCTCACCAGGGCGACCTTCCCATGTGGAAGGCCCCTGGTTCTGCCTCTAGCTTGCTGGGATGTGCCTCCCATGCCAGAGGCCCTGGGCCCAGTTCCTGCCCTGCCTTCCCTACCAGGTGTGGAATGAAACTATATTGAGAACTGATAACGTGCAACTATGGAGACGCTCTGGACCCTCCCCCTTCTCGGTGTCTCTCTCTGTCTCTGTCAAAAGCAGTAAAATAAACCTTAAAAAAAAAAATGCAAGTCTGACCAACTCACTTTTCTACACCTTTGCCAGGGTAGGCAATGAAATGTTTATAACACTCATCTGTATGGCTTACATCTCTTATGTACCCCTTCCTTACTCTAGGGCAAGCTTGTCCAACCTGGGGCCCATGGGCCACATGTGCCCAGGACAACTTTGAACGTAGCCCAACACAAATTTATAAAATTTCTTAAAACATTATGAGATTTTTTTTTAGCTCACCAGCTATCATTAGTGTTAGTGTATTTTATGTGTGGCCCAAGACAATTCTTCCAATGTGGCCCAGGGAAGCCAAAAGGTTGAACACCCCTGCTCTAGGAGGTTAAAGGGAAGAATAAGGGCTCTTCCACCTTAAATTTACATTACTCCAAATTTCCTCAATCCAGTCCCAAAGAAATTGTATCATTTCATAATGCTCTGAGGGTGGAGAGAGTACCAACCTCTAGTCCCAATTCTGTAAGATGACTTTATTCCTGAGCCTCTTGGCAGGACTGATGACTGATTTCCCCTGTGCTGTCCCATGGAACCAGCTTTGTGTCTTCAGTGAGACAAAGCCCTACTGCTTGTCTCTTGCCTTTCTGTGGACTAATCTCATTCTATCAATTCACTGGATGCAGTAAAGGGAAGCTTTGGCATGGATGAGTCAGGGGCTGGCAATTCTTTTTTTCCTGAATAAAGGTGAGATAGTATATATTTTAGGCTCTGCAGGTCATCCAGTCTCTGTTGCAACTACTCACCTCTGCTATTGTAGCAGGAAAGCAGTCACAGACAGCACATAAATGAGTATGATGAAGTTTTATTGAACTTCAAGTTTTATTGAAACTTGAATTTCAAATGCAGAGAGTGGGCCAGATTTAGCCGATTGGCCAGAACGTGCCAACCCCTGAATCAGGGATATGAGCTAAGATGTTGGGTCACTGTGATGAACAGGCTGATAAGCTCAGTCTTCCGCAGAGGTGGCTGGAAATTATGCCAAGAACATGGACTTGGAGTCAAGTTGCTTAGGCTCAAATATTGACTTCAGTGTTGCTAGCTAGGTAGCCTTGGGGTAACCTTATACAGATATCTCATTTGATGCTCACCACCATCCTATAAGGTGAACACTATCATTCTAGAGCAGAGGCATGAGTAGAGAGGGGTCAAGGGTTCAGGAACTTGTGAGTCCTTTCATAGCATGTTCACATGCTCACATCACATCCATCTTTTTAAAGAAACACCCTCTGGATCTCCCTCTCCAACAGCCCTGACTCACATCTCCTCTTCACACTGAACTTGATAAAGCTGCCTACATTCTCCATTTATACTTTGTCATCTCACACTCACTTAGCAATCTTCTGTGGACTGGTCACTGCCCGTTTATAGACACTGGTGATCGGTTTCTGGAACAGATGTGTTTGGACTGTTACATATTTAGGTGACATTGTTCACAGCACCAGCCCAATGAGCAGAAAAGATAATCATGATGTATTCCACCTCTCAGGAGAAATACTATTGCAGGTTGCCCGTGATCACCTCCAGTGAATATCCAACACCATGTGACACCAATATTTTAACCCCAGCCTCTCCCAAGTGAGGGCAGGGTTGCTCCTCTAGGGTGGAAAAGTCTACAATGAATCTTGAAGTGGCCACTGTCATGATGGCAGATTTAACCATGAGAAGGACTGGCTCTATCAACCAAGACAGCAAAATAACTCACTATTGGACATTTATACTCCTCCCACCTCCACACACACATTTGTATCCCTATGATTACAGCAATGCTGAATGCATGGCACTGGGACCTGTGGGTCTTTAGAAGCAGATCCCCTGATTTGAACTTTGCCTTCTTTCTGCTCATCGAGTCATGATTCCAACAGTGCAGGAAACACAGGAAGAATGCCAGTTATAACCCACCCCACCCCCCTTTTTTTTTGACAGCTTGGAGAGTAGAGCTCTGCCTAACTCTTCAACACACAGGCAACACTTGGCTACACTCAGCTCTCATGATAACCAAGCCCCTTATGAGTCAGTTCTCCCTGTAGCTCCTACTCCTGGACCCAATGTGAATTTTTTTCCAAACTATTTTTAAAATATCTCATTTGTTGTAACAGACTATGGGACTGTTAGTTTGCCATTTCTGGGCAGATAGTTTTAATATGAAGATCTTATTAGGTTGTAACTTGATATTTAAAATGGTGAGTGAGACGGGAATACAAAAACAAAGTAGTGCATATGAAATCTGTAAGTGCTGCTTGATGGTCAAGGGATCTGTTATAGTTTTAAATTTAAAATGCTTTCCTATCTTTAGAAAAAGGTAATTATTCTAAATAAAAATCTTGAAAGACTGGTTAATGATTTCCTTCCAAATAGTCATATTAGCAAAACTAGGGATCTTGGAGATAGATTCAGTGGCAATACAGTCATTTAAAAAACAAACAAACAAACAACACCCCCGCCAAAAAAAACCCAAAGCTCATGAATTAATTGAGTTATGTTATTGCCCACATAGATGATGAAACAAGTATTAGTTATTGTTTGATACATAACAAATTGCCCCAAAATTTACTGGCTTAAGACAATAATAATTTATAATCTGCTGTGGACTGAATTGTGTACTCTCCCAAATTCATATGTTGATGCCCTAATCCCCCATGTAACTATATTTGGAGACAGGACCTTTAAAGAAGTTACTAAGGTTAAATGAGGTCATAAGCTAATAGGACTGGTGTCCTTATAAGAGGAGAAAAGAGGTGCCAGGGATGTGTATGCTTGGAGGAAAGACCATGTGAGAAGTCAGTGAGAAGGTGGCTGCCTGTAGCCAAGGAGAGATGGACAAACCAAATCTGCCAACACCTTGGTCTTAAACTTCCAGCATCCAGAACTCTGAGAAATAAATTTGTTGTTTAAGCTACCCAGTTTGTGGTATCCCTAGCAGACTGATACATTATATCTAATGGTTTCTGTGGGTCAGCAGCTCATGAGCAGTTCAGCTGGATAGTCTTGGTGCAGGATCTCTGACAGGTTTCTCAGTCACGTGTTGGCTGGGGCTGCAGTCTCATCTGAAGGCTTGACTGGGGCTGGATGATTCACTTGGATGGTGGCTCACCCTCCCAACTGGGAAGTTGCTGCTGGGGGGCCTTAGTTCCTTTCTCCCTGGGCCTAATGAAACCTTTTTCATTTAGCCCCAACCAACCATCCTGAACCCTTTTCTTCAGTTTATTACACATTAAATATATCATAAGAAAAAATATGGTAGGCCTGATTTCCACCTGTCATACACTGAGAAAATAAAGTAGGGAATAAGTCCATGTATTAGAGGTTGTGACGTACTACTCAGATTGCCTTTCAGGAATGAAGGATTTCCCCCTACCTGTTGGTAATCTGCCAGCTACAACGCTCAAGTATTAACCAGGATTGCTATTGGCTAAAGAAAGCTGCCTTGCCAAAGGTCAAAACACCTCTAGGACAGCTGTCATCTAATGACTGGCTGGTATGAGGGCATAAAGGCCTGGCTCCTTTGCCCCAACTTAGGATAACTCTGAGTAGCCACCCCAGCTTAGTTCTCCCTGTGGAACTGCTGAGGACTTTGTTGAGAGAGCACTGCATCATACCTTCTCCCTCTGCCCATCCTACTGCCTTCCTTTCTCCCCCAGGTGTGGATCCTAAGAGCAAATCCTAATAAACATTTTGCATACTAATCTACCTCAGAGTCTATTTCTCAGAGAACACAGACCCCAACATTCTACAGGAAATTGCTCTCAGAGAAGTTAACCATCTAAATTAGACTCCTTAAATATAGATAAATGGTGGAAGCCGGGATGGCTCTGCAGGTTGAGTGCTCGCTTTATAGCCCTGGGAATCGAGAATAAAATCCCAGTCCTGGCCCATGCAGACCCATATGCTGAGCTGGGAGGTGCTTCCCATGCGGGAGGCCCCCAGTTCAGTTTTCAGCCCCTGACTCAAGGGGGCGTGCCTCCCATGTGGGAGGCCCCCAGCCCAGTTCCTGCCCTGAGCAGACCCTGCCCACCTGTGTGGAATGAAAGCATGTTGAAAACTGATGTACAACTATGGAGACTGCTCTGGGCCCTCCCTCTTCTCTCTGTGTCTCTCTCTGTCTCTGTAAAATCAATAAAATAAATCTTTAAAAATATACATAAATAAACTTCTAGATGCTAATATGTTGTGTGTTCAAGTGCAGACCCAGCTGTTGAAATCAAGTGATAAGATGCATCCTAAATTTCAAAACTGGCCCCCACACTCCACCTCTCCCTGTATCCATGCCCTTGCAAAGTGACTTTGTCACTTCTGCTTCATTCTGTTGGCCAAAGCAAGACAAGCCCAATCCAGATTCAAGGAGACTAAAAAAATTATACTTCAGCTGGGAGGAAGTAGGGTGAGCCAGATCTGAGCCTAGGCCTCAAGAGGCCTTGTATATACAAGAGAGGGCTGATAAATTTTGCCATCACTTAAATAGAAAATGAACAGGAAAAGATATTTTAATAAGACAGAAAAGAAATATACCTACATGATTTATTTTCTTTTTTTTCTTGAATTGTTTAATTTATTGGGGTGAAATTGGTTGGTAACACTTACATAGTTCCCAGGTGTACAATTCTATGTTACATTGTCTATATACATTGCATTATGTGCTCACCACCCAGAATTGTGTCTCTTTCCATCACCACATATTTGATGTTCCCTCCCTATTCTGCCCCCATCCCTCAAATTCCCCCCTTACCCTCAGGTATCCACTAAACTCTTGACTGTGTCCATGAGTTTTTGTTTTTTTTGTTACTTTCAGTTTTATATTCCACCTATAAGTGAGGTCACATGTTTCTCGATTCTTTATCTGATATATTTCGCTTAATAAAACGGTTTCAAGATCCATCCATGTTGTCACAAAAAACTGTATTTCATCTTTTCTTATCATTGAGTAGTATTCCACTGTGTAAATGTACCACAACTTCTTTATCCAGTCATCTATCAAAGGACACTTTGGTGTTTCCCTGACTTGGCCACTGTGAACAGTGCTGCGATACACATTGGGGTACACATAGATTTGGGAATTAAGGTTTTCAGGTTTTTTGGGTAGATACACAGGAGAGGGAATGCTGGGTCATATAGCAATTCCATTCCTAATATTTTGAGGAATCTCCATACTGCCTTCCATAGTGGTTGTACCAGTTTACATTCCCACCAGCAGTGTATGAGGGTTCCTTTTTGTCCACAGCCTCTCCAGCACTTGTTATCCCTTGTCTTGTTGATTATAGCCATTCTAACAGGTGTGAGGTGGTATCTCATTGTGGTTTTAATTTGCATCTCCCTAATTGCTAGTGATGTTGAGCATTTTTTTCATATATCTTTTGGACATTTGTATGTCTTCATGAAAGAAGTGTGTTTAGGTCTTCTGCCCATTTTTTTAATTGGATGTTTTTGTTGTTGGTGGTGAGTTGTATGAGTTCTTTATATATTTTAGATATTAGTCCTTTATCAGAGGCATTGTTTGCAAATATTTTCTGCCATTCAGTTGGTTTCCTTTTTACTTTGTTGATGGTGTCCTTTGCTGTGTAGAAGCTTTTAGTTTGATATAATCCCATTCATTTATTTTTGCGTTTACTTCCCTTGCCTTTGGGTCAAGTTCATAAAGTGCTCTCTGAACTCAAGGTCTATAAGTTTAGTACTGATGCTTTCTTCTATGTAGTTTATTGTTTTGGGTCTTATGTGGAGGCCTTTAATCCATTTTAATTTTGGTATATGCTGACAGTTCACAGTTCAGAATCATTCTTGTGCATGTGGTTTTCCAGTTTTCCCAGCACCACTTACTGAAGAGGCTTTCTTTTCTCACTTGTATATTTTTTGCTCCTTTGACAAGTTCTTCCCATAGATTTGTGAAGTTCTCATCTACTATTTGTCTGAGCAAATTCTCTGTGCCCATCTCATCCTCTGCTCCCTCCAGAATACATGTTATTCTTATATTATTCTTTCTAATCGCGTCGGATTTTTCTTGTAGATATCTTCCATTCTTTTAGCTCTTAGGTCTCTCTCTCTTCTCCCTTCTGTGACAGTTCCAAAATTCTGTCTTTGATTTTACTAATTATTTCCTCTATCTGGTTAGCTCTGCTTCCTGTGCTGGCTATTTCATTTTTCATTTCTTTTATAGTGGTGTTTATCTCCACAATTTCTTTTTGTCTCTTTTTTATAGATTCAATTTCCTTGCTGAGATCACTTAGCTCCCTCTGTGTACTCCACCAATTTTCTTTGAGCTCTTTGAGTGTTTTCAGAATTACAGTCTTGAATTCTGTGTCATTTAGCTCATATGTTTCTATATATTCAAGTTCCTTTTCTCAAGATTTTTCATTTTCTTACTGAGCACCTTCTTTCACAAGGGTATTCATTGCTATTGGAGCGTTTGTTTTCTTGGACATTTTCTTTTTCCCTGGTAGATGTGAAAAGATTTTACTTTTACTTCCTAGCTGGTGTTGCTGCAGTGTCTTATAATATTTTTTCTTATTTATTTGGTTTTCTCACAGTAGGAGACTTCCTAGGAGGTGGGCTTCTCTTTGACTCAGTCACCCTGGTCTATGTATGCCTCCCCTTTGGGAAGGTACGGTGGGCGACGGTGTTCTATGCCTCCAAGATCCCACTGCTATCAGAAGCTGCCACACCTAGATCCCTCTGCTGGCTTCAGGGGGACAGGTGGGGGTGGGGTTTGTTGGGAAAGATGCAGGTCTGATTGCCTCACAAGGTAATGGAGGCTTCCTGGCTGCAGCTCACCTGATACAGGCTCTGAGCCAAACTGGCGGGGCAAGCCCTGGGAAACAGCAGGGGGAAGCAGCCAGGCTCCCTGTCCAAGGCCACGCAGTGCTCTGGTTGGGGTCCCACCTCACTGAGGGCCACTCTGCACCTCAGCCACCAACACACTCCCGGTGTTGGCGCTCCAGCCACTGGAACACCCACCTCCAGCTCCAGTTGCTGGCCTCACGCTCCGCGGGCCCCCAGCTCCAGCCGCCCGACTCCAGCGCCGGCAGCCAGATCCTCACTCCAGGCACCAGCACGGATCTCTGGCTGCTGCTGGGGCCTTGCTCCGGCCTCCTGCCCCGCGCTCTGGCCGCCCTCCCTGCGCCCCGGCTGCTCCCCCGCACCTCCCCCGGGGCCTCTCCCCACCGTCGGCACCCCCGCTTTCTCCGTCCACCCCGCGCTCTGGCGTGGGCGCCTCCTCCTCTGTCTGCTCCAGGCCTCCAACCCGCCCAGAGTCGTTCTGCTCCTGGACCCGCGTCCCCAGCTCCCACCTCCGTCAGTCTCTCCTCTGCTGGACTCGGGTCAGCCTCTGGGTCGGTCACTTGGTGGGTCTCCGGGTCGCGCTTCTTGGCGTGTCTTTTTTTTTTTTTTTTTTTTTTTTTTTTTTTTTTT